>JAODPA010086854.1:978-24732 GCA_025585075.1 Nepenthes mirabilis
TTCGTAAGATAATGTGACATATTGCTACAAGGAATTGAGCTGCCGTATTTGCTCATTGTTGGCATAGGGTGTTTTTGGTTGGAAACCTTTTCGACGGGTTATCCTTGCTTGTAGTTCCTTTATATGCACTTGTTGGGCTCTTGTTTCCTTGAATTAACCAAGGATTATTCCTCTGTTGTTGCTCATCCTTATAGGGAAGGTGAAGTGCTTAGCTACTAATGCCATGGTGGAATTTATACTTCAAAAAGTTGGTGAAGCTGGGCATAAAGTTGGGCACCAATGACAAATAAACTAACCTCTCTCTTTTTATTTTGCATTGTTGCGTGAGTGGAGACACTTGATTATGAATTTCCCAAATGCAGCTGCTCTTTTGGCAATATCCATTAATTTGATGCGTAATATGGAAGTCATATTTCAATCCAGATGTTTTTAGGTTGCCTGGGATTGAGATTTACTGGCCTTAGAGGAAGGGGAAAATGCCTGTTTTTACATTTAAGTTTTCTGATGGGTAGATTTTATTTGAAACCCAATGGTGGCTAGATGGTGACTGGGTTACATTTGTCAGTTTCTCTTCCATAGAGAGAACAGGACATATTTATGGTATTAGCACAGTTACAAATTGTGGCGATGCGGGCAAATCATCAGCAGCGTTGTGCTGCCCATATTTAATCTGGTTCTAAGTGCTATATTGGTTTTAAAAGAAAATAAGGTAGATAATTTCATATACATTCTCCAGCATCTGATGTTATCTTGGTCAGCAGTCTTTGAATGTTAAATGATCTAATTTCCATATTGAGTGGTGTTTCTTCTTATCTGAAAGCTGATCATCTTGATCTGTTGCTAAATATTAATAACTATGAATTGAATAAAAGAGTATGATTTGCAAAAACGAGGTGGATTTGGAAGCTAGTAGTTTATTAAACCATTAGAATTTCCATGTATCAATACTCATATAGGAATTTCTGAATGTTTAATATTGCTGTCATCACCAGAGTGCACAAAGTACTGGGGTACCTGTTGGTGGTTATAAATTCATTCAAAATGTAATTTTTTTGGTAAGCAAGGTAAATTTATCACTACCTACAGAAAAAGGTAAATTTATTACTCCTCCAGTTCTTCCCAACTGTATACAACACTCTTATCAAGATAATGGGGTTTAAGTAACAAAATTTCCCTTAAACATACCTAAGGGAGGATTTAGGACATCCCAAACAATCTCAGTTACATCCACAAAAAGTTTTGGAAGGTAATCAATTTCTTTTGCCGTTAAATATGAAATCTAAAACATCTTATATGAGAAATTTTACAATCTTCTGAATCTTGCAATTAAGCCCTGCACATCGGTTTTTATGCTGGTGGTGGTTCTGGCATTCCTCTCCGGTAAACTTCATAAATTAGAGCCATAAATATGGATATTTTGGAAGGAAGATTCTGCTGATTTCTCCCTCCAATTCCTGCTAACCCAGATTGCATCCTTTGCAAAGAGATTATTGTCCCCTTATAACATGACTGCAGAATCTGCTGAGTACCTTGTGGAAAGGTAAGCTCACCTGAAAGATAGATGATCATGACTATCATCACCCACTTCACATAATACAAACTTGCCGTCATTAGGAGCTTTCCATTTTCTTCATCCCATTATTAATATGTAGTTTGCTGTGCATAGCCAACCACCAGATAAACCCATGTTTTTGTTGATTAAACACACTATGCAGCACATAATTATATGCCATTGGATCTTTGTGGCTTTTATGCACAGTATTGGATAAGCAGAACCAACGGTGAAGTGTCGATTAGTATTGTTTTTTCCAAATATTACTGGAAAAGCCGGAGGATGTATTCAACACTTCAAAATATTACTGGATCTAAAACCGAAGATTATTATGAATCTCTTCTTCGGTTTTAGCTCATACCAGGAATGTATTAAGTTTTGATCAAAATAAATATTTGGAGTGGTTTCATGTTCCTTAATCACTATTTTTTTTTCATAATACTCTATTGTCTGGTGAATTGAGATGCCACTGCTTCTGTTAACATAATTTTTGGACGATTCAGTTCATAAAATTCTTGTCGTTGGAATTTTCTAGACTTACTGAGCATACTTTATACGAAATCTTTTTTCTCTTTCTCCTAAGTTTCATAACTTTGCTTCTCTTGAAAGAATTGTCTAGATGGGTTCTGAGCTTGAAAAAGGAACAGAAAAAAGGAGGGTTTGTGCTGACATTTTTTTACAATATCTATAGGTTATAGCGTGGCTTGTGGAGATGGAAAGTAGTGTTTGTGACATAGCACATGATGACACTCAAAATTCTGGGACAACTGTTGAGATAAAGATAAAAACAATGGATTCTCAAACCTATACTATGCGCGTGGATAAACAGGTAACTTTAACATGTGTTAGCTTTTTGCATAGTCATGTTGGATTTGTAAATTTGTTCCTTGTATGAATGTGAATAATAAATTAATTTATAACACTGATGCACTGTCCAAAAACTAATGTATCCTGATGAGCACTTCTTGATCTAAAAGAATCTCAAAGATGCACTTATTTCATTTTTACCCATCACTTATCTGAAACTGCAGCTGTTATATTATTTTATGCATCATACATCTTTACATACAGAAGTTAGATGCATCAACTGGCTTGACAAGTGCCCCACCTATTTAGGTGTTCTCTAAGAAGCTCTGTAAATGACTGATAAGTTTTCCCTTTTATGAGGATGTCCAGTTTAGCTATAGCCTATGAAGCTAGTATTAGAACGACATTTCCCTTTCTTCAGAGGAGATTCAATCTCAATACATCAAATGTTTGAAACAATCAATGAAAACTCAATTAAGTCCTTTCCCACTAAGTCATTTGTTTAAATGGATTCTTTGTCTCAATCAGCTTGATTGTATGTTCGTGTCCTTTACTAAGTCCTAATGTACAAGATTATGCCCGATAGTTTCCTATTTTTTTTTTCTTTTGCCTTTTTTTAATAATGAGTCTCATCCAAGCTCTCACATCTTCTAATTTGCATAATAGGTAATTTTTGCTTCTGATGACCAAATTACCTCAGATGCATGTCTTGCCTTTTTCCCCCCCTTCTTGGTGGGATCCCCACTTTTTTCTTTAGTATTATAATGAATCTTATATTTCCTTTTATAACTACACATACATCTCAATGTCATCACCTTCATTTGTTGCACGTGTTGTTATGTAATTTCCCAGCAATCCTCTCCATACAGCGATGTTGTTTTAATGGAAACTTTATAGTATATTCTTTTAATAACAATACTGCCCGAGCTATCTTGAAATTGTCAGTTTAATCCTCTTGACCCTAGTCTAGCTTGCTTTAACCCGAAGCATGATATTCTCATTGTTCCCTATCTTTCTGTTTGATGGATCATAGTATC
Source organism: Nepenthes mirabilis (assembly GCA_025585075.1). Classification (NCBI taxonomy): domain Eukaryota; kingdom Viridiplantae; phylum Streptophyta; class Magnoliopsida; order Caryophyllales; family Nepenthaceae; genus Nepenthes; species Nepenthes mirabilis. The sequence continues at coordinate 4,375 of JAODPA010086854.1, forward strand.
TACCTCAACCACAACAAGCTTATCCGTTAAAGCTTGTTATCTTGGACTAACTTCTTTAGTCATGTCTGTCCATAATGCACTTAATGATGTTGTACTACTTCCTAGTGTTGATGCAATACCCAGCACAAGCAGAATTAATGTTTTGAAATTGGTTAAATTCATAATATTCATAGGTCAAGACAATCATCTTCTTAAATTTTGAATATCCCTTCATTCAAATGCTTGTGGTGTTAATTTCTGCAGATGTCTGTGCCTGATTTAAAGGAGCAGATTGCTTCCATGACTGGCATTGTAACAGAGCATCAACGTCTACTTTGTTGCGGGAAAGTTCTCAAGGATGATCAGCTACTTTCTGCATATCGTATGTTTTTCCTCTTCAAGTGCATATTGTAGTTTTTTTGAGGCTTTGCCTTTGACCCTCATTTCTATCTGTCCATTTGCCAAAATTGTTATTCTATATTTTTTAGTGATTTTTGCTCTGGCTTGTGTTTGATTTGGCATCTTTTATTCCTTTTCTTTTGGTTATGGGGGAGGGGTCGGTTGGCCATCTTTTTCACTAAATCACGCCTGATGGTGCCAGTCAAATGACAATTGATCCTTCTCCAAATTTTGTTCAGAAAATAAAAATTATCCAAATTGAAATGTGGTTTGTTTAAATCTAGGTTATAGAAGATCTAAGCCTGCATCAAGGGTAAGGTTGTGATGTCAAAGTATTGGATAAATATATCAATTACAAAGATGTTTGTTTGCCAGCGATAATTACTTCGTTGTTGGTCCAAAGCCTGTCCCCCGTCTCTTTCTCTCTCTCATTTTGTATCTCTTCCTCTCTTTATTGAAAGTCAAACATCTGATCATCACTCTGTCGTCTCTACCATGACGAACCCCCCAGAACTGGCTGTCAATCTTAGCTCCTTCTCTAAATTCAACTCTGGAATGATAACAAAGTTCAAGTTGATTGTCTGTCACCCTTGTTATGGTAGAATTTTGGTTGATCAATGGCAAGTTGTCAAGCTGTTTTTCATATGATTTTTATCACCTTAGAATTTTGGTTGATTAATGGCAAGGTGTCAAGCTTTTTTTCATGCCATTTTTATCTTGTTGTTGTTGGTTGATTTTCATGAAACAGCTCCGAAAATCTTGAATTGCTTCCTTTATTGGGTAATACTAAGAATGTAACATATTTGATTGAAGTGGCGTGAAGTTTCTTTCCGTCCTGTTTCAGATAGGATTTTAGTCTTGTGTACTGAGGTGGTGGAGAAGAATTTGTTTGTTCTTCAATCTTTGTTGGTTGTTTCTCTTGCATGGAACAGAATTGGAAGCACAAGATTTTTGTGGTGGATCAGGATCCTAGTCATTGGGACTTGATTGAGTTTTTTACCCACTATTACCTTTTCTTCTTTTCATGTTTCCTTTTCAAGATGAGGGCTTTTATTCTCCAAAATAGGAAAGGGAGGAAAATTAGGATAGATTAATTATCGAATTAATTGCATTCAAAGTTCAAATTGGTTTAAGACAAATGCCATGAAACATGTCAATTAAGGAAAAATAGTGATCCTTCTGATTGCTTTTGTTTGGCCTGTAAAAAATGTATTAGGTCTATGCTTCATGAAGGCACAACAGAGTTTTTGATCTATCCATAGTTACTTTGATTATTGGTGCATTGCCCATATATTGTGCATTTATATGACAGCATGGATTTTGAATTTCAAGGCATGATGCTTTAACAATTATGTGGTTTATCGTTCTACACTTTTTTGTGTGAAGTTCAATCCTTTTTTATTCTGATTTGAGCTTTGCTTGGTGTGAGCTAGATGTGGAAGATGGTCATACGATTCATCTAGTGGTCCGAGAACCAGCTTCTTCGTCAGCTGAGAACTTGCACAATGATCCAGGTTTGTTTGCATGCTGAATTTAATACTGTAGCTTTCCATTCCAATGATTCACCTGCCATCCCCTTTAAATAAAAAAATGGAGTTGCTGCTATAGCTGTATTTGTTTTTTCAATGACAGATTAAAAAATCTCTATTCATTACCTACTTTCTTTAGTGGCTGAACGAAAATATCTTTTTGTGATGGTACTAATTAAATTATTTTTCTTTTTATAGTTGCTTAGTTGTGTCTGAAACTATTCCTTGTATTGTATGTTCCATTACAGCTCACCTGCATCACCTTTAACAGAATTGTATCTACAATTTTTATATGTCCTCCCTGATTTCTTGTCCGAATCAAGACTTGAAAATTTAATTTGGAGTTCACAACAAGTAGATTTTCAGACTACCATACAAATGTTGAAGTGCCAACTTCTTTGTCTTCTTTATCAGGTTTATATGAATATAAATTTGGTTTGAGCAAACCAGTTGAACATGAAGAATGGTGTATGGCTATCATTGTTGAATTTGTATGGGACTGGAAAAAAAAGATTAGATAACAAATTTGAAAAGTCTTGTATCATTGTGGCCTTGAGGCCCCAAATGTGTTTCTGGATTTGACGTTAAATCTTTGGATGCAACTCAATGATTCTTGGAAATTTATTTATATATTGGACTTCTTAAGGTCACTGCAAAAAATGGAGTCTTTAATTATAAAAACTAGAAGGCTAACCCTTCTGCTCAGTATGCAGCAAAAAAGGAAATATTTCCATTAATTTGATACCAGCTGACCTCTATAGTATAAAAATAACGGGAAAAACTTTTAATCAGTAGTAAGTTACAGAAAGACTAAGGGCTCCATCTAAATAGAATTTGATGAAGGTAGAGTTGAACTGAAAGGAAGGTCATTTAATCACCTTGCAAAATAGGCATAAATCCAATGTTGCTTGATTTTCGAAGAGCTCTTCCATTAATGTTCTTTCACAAAACCCATGCCAAAGGAGCCATAATCAGGCATTATTATTTGCTTCTAAACCACTAAAGTAAGCAATTCTTCTGTAACATGACAAACCAGCAACTACTGCTCCCAACAGAGGAGTAAGTTGATATGCACAGCTTCCAAGCTGCTGTGCTAAGTGGAAGAAAATAGTGTTTAACTACTATAAAATTTAAACTTATTTTTGGGCATCTGTTTTTTGCTGTAGCTTCATGCCAGACCCAAAATGATTGTTCCGGTGGCACCTCGAACTTGCAAATCAATCTGGGATTGTTTCACATTAAACCTAACCTTTAAGTACTCCAAATGCAATGAGACATGGAAAGAACCAGATTTGCAGTACCCATTTTCTCTGTCTTCATTTCCATTCATTGATCAATGTTGAAAACGAAATAATCATACCATCTGACTATAAAGTCTTTACAAAATAATCATACCATCTTCTGCCTTGAAGTCAATGAAATATTTGAGCTAGATGAACTGAGAAGATAAAGATATTTCATATATGCAAACCAGTGCTCTCTTATGGCTATGTTTTAATTACAAATTTATTTGGCTGTCTTCTTCATTCTTTGCTTGTTGGAAGAAATTAGATTTCTAGGGTTCAATAAAATTGTCAAAGTTGATTTGTGAGATTTTCCTTCCCTCTGAAAGCTGTTGGATCTCCCATGACATGACCTTGAGTTTTGATGCTTGTTTGTAAAGGACATCAATGTAGCATGGACATAGATAATCTGCTAGCCTTTAGAGAAACCTGTCTTCACACCGCCCTTTGTTATCATTTGTTCTGGTGGAAACCAATCAAGATTACGTTTTTGTTGGCTGATGGTTTATCCTTATCTCCGTAATATTGTTTCCCTCTCTGACTGGTTTGTGTTTTCCATGTTCTCCCATTCCTCTAGTTTTCTGTCCTTCCTTCAACAAACTGAACTAGATCACTATGATGAGCTGATGACCATAACCCTTGACCACGGATTCCAGCAGCAGATCATTGCCTACGCAGCTGCATACCATCGTTAGAGCCCCAGGCTGAGGCAGATTTATCTCTACCTTCCTTTCCTCCATCACTCTGCCTCCTGCCCACGTTAGCATGACACCATAATGGATGCTTTTAGTAGCTAATTGGTGCAACAATTGAGTGGCTTCCCTATTTCCTTTCTCTCATATCTGGGCAATGTTTTTCATTGGATCTTTCAAATATGGGAAACATCACATTGATCTTTCAAATATGGGAAATTCCTCCACTTTATCTCCCATTGCATACTTATTCCTCCCTCTTTGTTCTCACCATGACATTGCAGTTTACATAGTTTGATTTTTTTAAAAAATTAAATTATCTTATTGTCTGGTTTTTTGTTAAACAATTTATTTGGGCTTGTGGTTGTGGGCTGGCGTCGTTAAACAATGATAGCAGTTGGATTATGGCGCCAGTGATGATGTCTTTGGTGTTGGTTGGGTAGAGGGGATTGTGGTTTATTTTATGCTTGCAGCAAGGATAGTACTATGCGATGGAACAACTATGGGGTGGTAGCAGATATGGTGGTATGATACTTCACTAGTGGTGCAGTGATGGTGTTTTTAATGCTTGGATGACAATGCAGTATCGGTGAGATGGTGATTATGATTTTATTTCCATTCGTCAAAAGCCAAATAAGAGCACTGGGAAATTGATTCCGAATGTAGTCCATTGTGGTTATATTTACACCATTCTCTCTCTCTCTCTCTTTTTTTTTTTTAAGTAAGAAAACACTTTATTCTCATTATGTTTATGGACTTATTATACCAAAGACATTTCTTGACCTCACAATTAGGATATGTTTGGTTTCCTGCAATCAATTATGTATTCCTATGAAAATTTCATTGTAATGCTCATTATGCCTTTTATTTCATCTAGATGACTTCAAAATATTTATGGGATTCCATTTCTAGGACTTGCAAATGGATGCTTCTCGAACAATTTAGAAAATTTATCTCACATTATCCATATATAGTGAACCATGCAACTTTGAAATCTCAGCAATTAACATTTTCAACATGTGAAAATGATTTCTGAAACCTAGACTAGGAGCCAAGTTATCTCCATAACATTGAAATGGCTATATACATTTCTAATGGCTATCCAAGTCTGAAGTTAGTCCCTCATCGCATATTTAAGTTAGCTGTAATTGCATGATGTTTTAGTATTGGGTATCTCATTTATGTTTTTCCAAATTTTCCATTAAGTGTATAAATGAACAAGCAAAGGAAAGTGATGCAGGGAAGAGGGAAGAGGGGAGGAGAATAAGAAGAAATTGGGAGAAGGGGAAGAAACAGGAGAAGTGAACAAAAAGAAAAGAAGTAGAGATTAGTAGAGAGAGAAGGAAATCATAATTACTCAATATTAATTCAACTCATCTATAAAATCTCTCAAATAAAATTAAAATAAAATTTTAAATATCTTCTAATTTGGAATGTCGGTGATATTCGCATCAGAAAGGAAAATAGGCCCACTCATCTTTTTTATCCTTTTTCAAAATTAAAAAAAAATCAATTATAATTATTACAGAAAAAAATTACAATTGGGTAAGATTTAGTAATAGTTTATTTACTAAGTGGGAAATTCTGTTGAGAAGGCTTAAAGGAAAGTAGAACATTCATTATGGGATGGATGGAGTGCTGTTTTCAAGCAATACCTTCTTTGGGATATGTCCGATTGTATAATTTGGCAGTTTACAAAATGGCTTTCTGACCATAAGAAATTGAGTAGTGTAAAAATGTTAATTTGACAGTTAAAATAGGAGCAAGGCAACTTTAGTCATGAATGTACTGCTTCTACACTGAAAGAAACTGAAATTTGTCAAGTTGGCTTAGGCAGGTGTGAAAATTATAGATAGGACAATTAGGTTATCAATAGGAAAGAGGAAGCAAATTACTAAATGAAGCTAGGCTTGAAATCATATTTTCATGAGCATTGGTGTCTATAGCATAGGTCCTTTGAAAAAGGATGTTAAGAATTGTGGTAATGTTGTGACATTATCTGATAGTTGTCTCAGTAAGCAGTAATTAGGGGTTTGAGCCACTTTTACTACTCAGGGCTGCATTTTATTTCAGTGTGATTATAAGGGTAGACTTTAGGGTTCATTGAATTTATATATTTACTTCGCTGATTCACAAGAATGATTTCATTCTGTATCAGGGCAATATGCATTGAAGACAAATATTTTCCACACTTGTTTCTGTGCTATGCTTTTTTGTCCTACGAGTACAACATATTATGTTCAATGAAGCTGTTAGTTATCATGGAAAAAATGGTATTGTGGAAGCAAAAGTCATATTAGGAAAAAAATATGTAGGTGAAGGCAGACATTCATATCAATGTCTATTTTGGATTCCCTTTTTTTATGAATTACTACTTTTTTTTCATTGCTTCATTTATCTGGACTATTGCCAATCATTTTCCTGTCGTGGGAAATTCTTTCTCAAAACAATTGTGGAATTGTCTGTTTTACACCTTTCTTTAACAAAATCAAAGACGGGTGAAGTTAGTCATGGACATCCAATTTGAACTTGTTTTGAGAAAGATACTGCTAGTATCATTACTCAGCTGGCTGAATCTTTGCTATTTTTTGCCTGGTAATGATTTATATCCATTTCGTCCATGTCTATTCTGTGTGATCTCCCCCCTGTCTATACTGCTAGTGAGGATACATTTTCAAATGTTTGAGGGAACTTTGTTGATTAGTCATCTCATTAATTATGATGCTATCTCTGTTGGACTAATGTTTTCAAAGATTATGGATTTTGTTCTTTGTGCCATTACTTGCAGCAATAGGTTCTTCAAATACCAGCCAAGGCCAATACTATCAAGTTGCTCCTGGGATTGTGGTTGAAACATTTAACATGGCTGGGCAGGGGGATCGAGTTCTTCCAGATATTGGTCGGGTGAGTCTGAGCTACTAGATTAGACATATAGGGCTTATTTAGATCTAAGGAAGTTTGGAGTAAATAAAATTAAACAGAAAAAAATAAAAATGAAAGGAAGATTACTTTCCTCAAATATAAATATCTTAATATATATTTTTTATCAATTTTTTTATTGTAATTTTCCATGCAATTGAATTATGAAAAAATAGTTTCCTTTAATTTTTTTCTTTTCCTTCAAACTTTTCTGGATCCAAATAAGCCCATAGTGTGATATGTCTCTTCCTTTGGACCACTATTACATCTAACTCGCCCTTCCCGTTTAATTTTTTAGCAGATTGTGTCAGCTGTTCTTGGTTCAATTGGTGTCGCTAATCCAGGAACTGGTGGTGAAGGAACTAACTTCAGGGTAACAACTCAAATTTATGACCTGCAAATTTAATCTATCATAAAAAGTCATACTTCCTGCAGTGCTTAATTTTCCTTGGCATTGTAGAATTGGGGTTATATGAAGCTGTAGGAGCAAAGGGCATGTGCTAAGCAAGGCACACTTCCTCCTTATCCCCATTGCACTCATGAAAGAATGTAGTGAAGAAAACCTGTGAAATGAGGATGATGTCTCATTTGTACCAATTTCTTCTAATCTTGTTTTTGATAAAGAAAATGGTCCTGAGAGACGAGTTATATGATAGATAGATACATGCTCATGACTTGAGCCACATGATAGATAGATACACGCTCATGACTTGAGCAACATGATAGATAGACACATGCTCATGACTTGAGCAACCTGCACGTGGGGCAAAATGATAGATCAAGGCTGCACGTTGTCATCAGAGTCCCAACACCAGTTTCATTTGGGCCTGCACTGTGAGTGTAAAGTTTAATTGATTTTATGCATTTGATATTTTGTACCTTTGCCTAATACCATCAATAAAAATATTGATTTTAGTATAGGTGATGGTTGTATGGCTACTGGCCTTATTAGATGTTGTGGACAATTTTTTTTCTTGTGACCCCATAAAAAAAATAACCATTTTTACTATATTTATATTTTTGAAAAGTTTTAGTTAGTATGTCAAAATTACTCATGATATTCTTCTAGGTTTTTAAAAACTCCCCAAAATTTTTTGATGTATACATGTTTTATACCTTTACAAATGTATAGATTTAGGATTGTTAAAAGATTTCAGTATATTTATAATGTGTGCATAAAGCTTCCTGTAGTGCATCAAATAAAAAAGGCTGAATCGGTTGATATATTAAGATATTTTCTTTGTATCGATAAATATCATTATCAGTGCTTCCCAATACCAATAATTTTATCCATGCCTACTACATAATATTTGCTTAACCTGTGATTTGCAGTGTCTCATCAGTGGGATCTTTTTTGCTTTTGCAGGCAATTCCTGATGCTCTCGAAACAATGACTGAATACCTCAGCCATATGAGACTTGAATACATTTCCAATGGTTACTTTTCGTAATCCTCAGTATTATTATATTTAATCGTGATTGTTTCTGACTTTATGGTTGGCATATAATCTTTTCCAGGCAGGGTTAGTGAAAACAATCCTGAGGCTGCTGCCATGCGCAGAGTTGAAGAGAGAGAATTCAACTCTGCATCACACAGTGCAAGTTCACAGGAAGGACTTCCCACACCAGCATCCTTGGCCCAATTACTGTTATCTACTAGACAGATGCTTAATCAGCAAACTGCAGAATGCTTACTTGTAGGTGCTCATGTTGTCTTCTCATGATACTTTTCCGAATAACTACTTTACTATTGTGAGACAAGTGGTGTCCATAGTTGCTCATAATTAACACATGATAGAGTTGTCATCGTGGGACTTGGTGATCACGGGTTCGAGTTGTGGGAATGACCTCTTGCATAATGAAGGGTAAGATCAAGTGCAATAGACCAAAGCTGTCCTACCTTTCCTTGAGTTCCACACATATTGAAATCTGTGCACCGAGCTGCCCCTTATGAAAAGAAGAAAATTAAGTGGAAATCTTTGAATATATGGTTGGAGGTAAATGAATCTGTTACATGGATGAAAATATTGGTATCAGTATCGATCACGCCATATTTGTATCAGACATATCAAACAATTTGTATCGATATTATATATATTGGAAGAATTTTTTTTGGAATCGTAAGCTGACATGGCTATATTGACTAATATATCTTAATATATTGCTAATATATCCTATATAACAACACATCATGATATTTTCACGCGATCGGAAAATATCGGTATTGGGGGCCCTCAATACCAATACATATTAGTCGATATTTATATTAGTGATTTGTTACGTTGGTGGAAGTTTATTTTGTGGCCAGAGAACCGAAATTATAATTATGTAGGTATACTTGTAGAGATCAGGACAATTCACAATGATTTACTTTGTGTGGGCAGCAACTAGCAACACAACTTGAGAATCAAGCAAGTGTTGTTGATCCGGCGGTGAGATTGAGCACTCAATCAGGTGCATGGAGGACTGGAGTCCTGTTACATAATCTAGGTGCATATCTTCTTGAACTTGGTCGGACAACCATGACATTGAGACTCGGTAGATCACCGGTAGGTATTCCTTTTGCTGCTTATGAAGACCATTTATTTTTGATTATTTTGTCGTATGTGTTGATATGGCTAGATTTGAATGCAGTCTCAAGCTGTCGTCAACGCCGGCCCTGCAGTTTTCATTTCTTCATCTCGGCCTAATCCCATTATGGTTCAGGTATATATATTTGAACAATTCACTGACTTTTATGTATGTTGAAGAGATTGCTAATTGAAATGTTCTCTGCAGCCTCTTCCGTTTCAACCCGGAGCAACTTTTGGTGCCCCTCTCTCGGGAAGTTTACAGACTGGTTCGGGTTCGGTTAATGGACTTGGCTCTGGATTTCTGCCTAGACGTATTGATATACAAATACGACGAGGTGGATGCTAAATTGTTTGGTAGATTGTTAATGTTTAGGCCTGAAAAGCACAAACACCTATACAGGATATGATATTGACATGCCAGCACGCTATTTCTCTAAAAATGAACATATGATACATTGAGGACATATTAACTAAAATCATAGTTTCTTTATAGCTATTAGAAATATAATTGATTGATTATATTGCTTCGTACTAAATCATCGATCAAAATGCATACTTGTTTTATCATCCAAAAAACGAAAGAAAAATTAGTATGCAAGTACGCTAATATAAAGGAATTGTTTGGTAACATACCTGACAATAAAAAAAAGATAGTGAGAAAGATTTTAATTAATTTCTAAATTACCAAATCACTCAATTTTTCTTTAGTTTATATTATGAACTTCATTTTCTGAATATTACCAAATAACCTAATTTCTTTGAGTCAAAAAGAAAAATAATAAATTATTCCAACATGTCTTAGAGAGTCGTAAAAGTGTCAGGGTCCGACATTGATATGCTAGCTCAGGAGATTTGTCAGTACTTCTGAGGTTTAGGCTACATGTATCACGTTGATTTGTAATTATTAATCAGTGTCCTCTTTGTTAGGTCCGTCGGTCAACCAGCCAGGATCTGATGGATCTCAGCAGCCGGTAGCACATAGTAATTCATCAACCAATGGCAGTGGTGATAGTCTTGTCATTCAACCAACTGCTGCAACTTCAGATGGTCTTACTAGCGGAACTGCTGTTCGTGTATTGCCTGTCCGAACGATGGTTGCGGCAATTCCTGATCTTAACCGTTCACCACCTGATTCGACTGGTAACTCATTTGGCCCATACTATCCGGTTCTCGGAAGATATCAAGATGGAAGTCCCGGGAACTTGAGCAGTATAACAGGATCACAAGTACTTGGCGAGCATCATCCTAATGGCTTCCAAGCTGAACAGCAGCCAACTCCTGAATCTGCGGCACAGCGGCAAAATATTGAAGATTCTGCTCGAAATGGTAAGTACTTTTCAGTCTCCTGATTTGATGCTTTTCCATTGAACCTCAACTTTGGTTTGTAAGCTTAGGCGTCATTTAAGTTAACTCTGTTCACTAGTAAAATTAATAGCCTGATTCTTGAGTTGAATCTTAAAAAATGTATGGTCCCATACTAATTGTAAAAAATTTTGAAATTCCCCCTTGAACTGTTATACCGGTCATAATTGTTTTATGGGAGCTTGCTACCATAAAAAAAGGTCTAAGAAGTTGGGGAAGATCATGAAGAAGAAATACTAGAAGTTTGGCTTTACAATACACATGGAATTTTGTCTTGGATCAATTGACAGCATGGATGAAAATATCAACATTAGTATTGGTCATAGCCATAATGGTATCAAACATATTAAATAATACGTATTAATATCAGATATATCAAAAAAAAATTATGAAAATCGTAAGCTTATTGGACTATGTCAGCTAAAATAGGTCTGATTGACTTATATATTATGATATAGGAATATATCGTGCCTAATACCGATATATGTCGGCCGATATTTATATCAATAATTGACAGTCAACAAAGAGGGATATTGTCAATAAGTTTGGCATTGCTTATGGGGTCCACCCACGTATATCCATATTGTGTTTCTTGAAATGTTAATTTCCCTGCTTAAGATAACTCTGTCAATTAGTATTTGAATAGTTGGCTACTAGTGCTTTTATGTTGATTAGCTATTGAACTAATTTGGTGAGAGAAGAAATATTTTGTGTTCATGTCTTCCTTGATTGCAACCTTACCTGTTAAAAGTTTTCTTTGTTATTCAAACCCCTTTTTTATCTTGCACTTTTTTTTTCCTGTCACGTGGGTATAATATTCGTCTTTGAGCCTTTTGGGGGTCAAAGGAGAAGAATATTGATTACAAAGCTTGGCCTCATGCGGAATCTGGCAACTTATGTCTTCCTTTTAGTATGAAAGCTTGTTACCACAGGGTTACTTGAGATTCTGAGGGTCTCACCATGGTTTCCTGGTGTCTTGCTTAGGGTAGTCGCCTAGGTCTCCCTTGGTGAAGCTTCCTTCCTTACATTCATGTTATTATATTTTCTTTAGTTTCTTGATTTCTTTGTTTTATGGTCTCATGAGTCCTGTTAGGTTTGTCCTATTCCCCCCCCCCTTGTGCTCCTAAAATTTAGTTTTATTTTAGTAATTTGGATAGTTATGATTATAACAATACATTAAAATATGCTGGACCCATTTATAATTTTATCCTTTCAAAGTTGTCACTATGAAATTCTCATCATTGGGAATATGTGAGGACAGTAAAATGGGAGGACTCTTAACACTGCCCTATATGGTTGTATGGTTTCTTGCCTATCATGTTCCATATCTCAGATTGTGACCTGCCGAAATTCGGATGGTTATAGGCAATCATTCAATGTTACATTCTTTAGAAGTGTCTGGAGGTGTTAAAATAACGGGGTTCCTCTCATGGCCTATCCAAGTAAGGCTATCCTTCCCTCACCACTGGCTTCAGGGTGCATTCTCATTCCCGACTAGCTATATCAGTTGTGAAATTGAGTATTGCTTTTCAGTCTTAGGGAAAATTTTGTTCAGAAATATATGTCCTGTGATACAAAATGCGTATATCCATTGGTCTAACAACAAAGAATAGTGCAACAAATGATCTATTCATGGATTTTATAACATGTGAAGGAGAGAAGTGCCATACTCTTTTAATTCTTTGACGAGAGCCATACACACCCGCCCCCTGCATTTTCCCAAGACACAACATAAGTTGTCCGGATCGCAATGTGGAAAAATCATAAATACCATATCTAAACCTCAAATAATAATAAATATCAATCCTCATTTCATTGATCCATCTAGAGACACCTGCTGAAAAACTGAGTCAGCCATGCCGCTTTACATTAACACTCTAATGTACTTGCTATTAATTTGGAAAAATACAATAAAATATTGAGAAGTGAACCAAATGCTCAACAAATCATATAAATCGAATGACAGCATATGAACAACATATCCAAACAATATTTTCAATCCAGCAACATATCCAAACAATATATTCGAATGATGACAACACAAAAGGAGATCCCATAGTCCCATATAAAATAACAAGGAATTCAGATTTATAAATCCTAACACAAAACACTAACAATTTCAACAAAATCTCATTTGACCTTATTCTCCATTGTAACTAAAAGCCAATGTATTTACGTCCCTATTGGTTGGCGACAGGAGGTTGCCTGACATCTAAGATCATATATGCAACTATCTCAACTCAGTCCTCGTGGCGTGACTATGCCCCATTCCAATGTCTCTCGCGGATATCCACTGATATATCAATACAATGATTACAAGGTATGAGCATCCCAGCGTAAAACTAAGACCTCAAACCTCCGGATGTGGAAATCAGTATTGATGATTATATACTATACTAAGGCTCCTTAGGTTTCTTATTCGTGAATATTATAGTATTTTCGTATGATTTCCTATACCTTAACCATAAGATATGAATAACAATTGATGAAGAACAATTCCAGAAACTCGTATATCAAAACAATGATCAGAATCCAATAATTTAAGAGAATTCTGAGACATAGACATTAATCTGCTAAACTGATGTTTGAATGCTAGGTTGAATGCAAGAGGCATAGGTCCGACGTTCGAACGACATTCAAACTCCATAGATCATCAAGTGGTTATTTTGGTTTTTAACTAGTAAAAGTCTAACGTATTCAAGGAATAATGATTTGAACTCACGAATCGAGACTTATGTAAGAAAGAACTGAGAATAACCATAATCAATGAACACAAATTAAGGATCAATAAAGAAATATATATTGTACAAGTACCTAAATACCCCATTCGGTCAAACATCACTACTACCACCCGTATCTAAATTCAAAGTCTCTAATTTACTCTCCATGATCCGGTATTTCTTCCTTTCATCAAATTATATCACTGTATTTTAATGAATATTTTCCACACATCAATACACTTATATTCACCCGTTTAACTCTAATCAAGTGACTTGGTCCATCCCTAGAAATCTAGGTTATATTAATTAGCAAAATATGTCAATAATTCTCACAGGGTTAATTCATGTTACCTTAATCTAATACATGTTGTAACATGTACCCTTAAATCTAGAATCAGATGACATGTACCATATATAAGATAACTCCCAATTAAAACATATGAAGGACACTCCACTTAAATACCAAACTTATAACTTATTATGCTTCACCGAGTACAGTGTCATCTTCTTTCTAGATCCACTCCTCGAATGGCGCTGTCGCCTTTTATTCTTCAGCATCCAATGTTCAATGTTACTCTGATGGCAATCAAATGCTGCATCCTCGGGTTATTACATTTGCTTTCTGACAACAAAATCTCAAACTTGGATTATAAACATACATAATGGCAAATTTATGACCATGTATCTATCAATATATCATACGAACTATCAGTCTGAAAGTGTACACAAAACTGATTTCCTCTTCTCAAAATTCTGTTTTTTGTTTCAGAATTTCTTGCACTGATTCTCCATGAAAATTTCAACTTTATTGATCTAGCAATAACTCTTTTCTGACATTATTCAGAGTATCACACGATTATGCACTCCTAAAGCACTAGAGTATATTCCATTGAATTATGAGTGATGCTTTGTTTTTTTTCCCACATTTTCTACTTTAACAGATTAATACTAATAAAGATAGGATTATGTGAGAAATCACTTGTAGTAAGTTGTGATCAATAATTGTGAATTTCCTAATAAAAGGGATAGAATTTCACTCACAGACTGATTTCCTCCATTAATATTAAGAAGCAGAGCATGATACTCACAAGGAAGAAGATGAATGCTTTATGCCATGATCAATCATTTCTTATTTACAACCAAGAGGGATATGGAACTTATCGAGGAGTACAGAATTACTTACTTTTAAAATCACAAACCATTCTTGTTCTCTTTTTTGCTTCTGTTAACGGTTTCCTCTTCCTTTTTTTTTTTGTAATTTTCTTTTCTTCTTCTTTCTAATATTATTCCAAGGTTCCTTCTCCATTAAATAATCCATCCTTCCTCTAATTAGAGAGATCTGCGTTCCCCTTTTCAAATTTTCAGATTCAACCCAATCACCTTATCCATTCAACTTTTCAAATTCAACAACCAAATTTACTTATCCATTCAACAGCTCTTGATTTTGAAAATAGGTAAATGGCTATGTAGACCGACTCTTCTCCCTGGCAGGTCAGGATATGTATCCTTCTTGCACTGATCGTCTGACAGCAACCTCCTTGCTAATTTGCAATATTCTCCATTTACCTTATTTATTTATTTAGATTTCTCAATTAATTGCTCAAATTATCCAATTAACAATTTACCTCTTTGTTAGGGTTCCCACACTTCATAAATTTAACATTAAAATGTATTCAATTTTTCTCCTGGATTTGGGCCAATTCTCCGCCTACATAAGAAAAATAACATTTTTAGCATTATAATGAATTCCACTGTAAAATATTGAATGTCTTATTGTATAAATGATAATAAAATATTTCAATTGGCACATTCGCGAAATATCCATGGTCATGCACTTTCAATTTGTTCCTATCTTTTGTTGCATTTTCAGATGCAAATTAGTTTTACACTTAAAGAAAGTGGCTAGTTCAACACCCACCTCAAGAGAGAAAATGTGGGGGATGATATACAAAATATCATCATAGTCTCTCTCTCTCTCTCTCTGCCTCTTTCTATCACTTTTTTCTCTCTCCTGTGAATTGTCCTCAAATGCTAGGCTTTTTTTCCTGAAACTCCAACTCCCTCAGTTGCATCTGGCATCAGATGATATATAGAATGCTCAACTACAGATGAAAAGTGGAGTTATGACCATTTAAGGTCACATAGAATTGGATTATTCTATCTGTTTTCTTTTTGAATTTCCTTCCTTTCAAGAAACATACTAACATAGGATGGATTCAGCAAGATACAAACCCAAAGAAACGCATGAAGAGAAAATCTTAGGTTATTTCTGAGGGGAATATTGCCCTTAGGCTTAGGAACTACAGACAGATGGAGATTATAGTTGTCATATCATAAATTTCTTTAGTACAAAAATAATAGGGTAAAAAAGGTTTAATAGCAAAGTCCTTTAACAAATTAATGCTGTGAAAATCAGTTCCTTTTTTATTTAATAAGATGCGCGTTGATATACTGTGAGCTTATATTCTGTTGGTGACAGACAACAAATTTGAAATTTTGCCATGAACTAATTAGTTTTAACTTTAATGAAAAAGGCTAGATTCCAAGAGGTTGTATGCAAGCATCAACTGATTGTGAACCTATCTACGACTTTAATTCCCTTCCTAATCAATCTATAAGTCAGCATATTTATCCCAATCAATATACCAAACATAATCAGTGGGAAAAGATTTTGGGACCTGTTTGGAATAACTCTTGAAAAAGAGTTTATGGAGAAGCTTCAATATGTAGATCCAGAAGCCTTTTTTTGACTCTTTTTTAGAAGCTGAAAGCTGTTTCAGGGATACTGTTTGGCCTAGCTTGAGCTTGCGGAGTGAAGTTGTATGAATAGTTAGGCCAAATGGGTGCACAGCTTGGTTTGGTTCATATAGCAAACATAACCCCATAGATAATATAAACATAAAGAGGAGATATTCTTTGTTCTAATGACAAAGTATAGGGTGAATCCAGGAGCAATGGTAAGAACATTTGAAAAGAGCTTATGGAGAAGCTATAAGATGTAGCTTCCCTGTATTTCTGGAGTTCTTAGAAGCTGAAAGCTCTTTCACAGATAGCAGTGAAGAAGGTTTGTGAAAAGCTAGGCTAAACCCATGGATAGTTTTGTTTGGTATATTTTTATATAACAAACATAATCTAAAAGATTATGAAGATAATTCTTTTTCCAAAAGATACAATATAGGGTGGACCTTGGAGCAATTGAAAGACCATTGTTGTGATCTGAAAGTGACGAGGTCAAATTCTCTCTACAATATAGGGGAAGGCTGTTTACATTTGATCTTTCTCAGAGAGTACAATGTGGGAGCTTTGTCCGCTGAACTGCCCCTTAAAAAGTTTATCTAGTCATTAGTTCTCCTTTTCTTTGTTTCCCTGTTGGACTGTCTCTCCAAGTAGACATCAATAGGGTATTATAGCACACATAATTGAATGAATCAGAGAGATTACAGCATATATTGTTCGTCAAGAGATTACCTGAAATTGGATCTTGGTCCATTTGAGATTGCTGATTACGTTATTCTTTTGTGATGCCCTTCAAATATCGGTTTCTTAAAACAACATATTTTTCCATATTTAATGGTTATGGATTGCATGTGTAGACTCTTCACTTTTTAGATGGCAAGTGTGAGGAACTGTATTATGGTGCTTTAGGCTATGCCAATGATGTGTTGATGCAGGGTAGGAGGAAGCGGGAAGGGAAAAAAAGAAACATAGCAGGGAAGGCAGGAGATACAACCAAGATGGGAGAAGGAGAAATTCTTTTAAAACTTATTTGGATAGAGGAAAGTTTGAATAAAAAAAGAAAATTGTAGAAAACTACTTTGTTATGTTTGGATTGCATAAAAAATTATAAGTAAAAAAAATTAATGAAAGTTATGTATATAAAGAATTTATGTTTGAAAAAAGTGATTTTCTTTTCATTTTATTTNAACATATTGTAAATATCAGCTGTTATGTATTGGATTTAGGGCCTCTCGATACCAATATTTCTTAATACCATGACAATATTACCATATGTTATCATATTGGTGATATATCGTGATATATTTCTTTAATATATTGGTTGCTATGATTGATATTTGGCCGATATATTTCTATTAGTTTAGGGTTCTTGGAAATTTTTTTCTTTTTAATATATCAAATACCTATATGTATGATACCGATGTGGCCAAAACCAATACCAACACTAATATTAATGTTTTTATCCATGCTTCTTTATGTTTTCTAGAAACTATTAAAATTACGAAATTCCATATATATCTAAGATTTGACAAAACATGGAAACAAATCTCATAATATAAACTAATCAGTCAGATCTCCCGGATGTTCCTGTCATTGCTAAGATGCAAATGCTGTGTAGCTTTCATTTTTTTTTTCTTTTGCATTCGATGGTAATTGTTTTCAAAGAAATTGCCTCACTTTGTTCTTCGGACAGGGCAACTACCACCTCCCACCTCAGGACAGGGGGACAGATTACCAACTCGCTCTATCGATATTAATATCCTCTCTGCTGGAGGCTTCCATAACGGCCAAAATGTCGAAGGGCAGATCCCAAGTGGCGTTTTACAGTTTTTAAGCGGCCTTTTCCCTAGCGGCGAGATTCATGTGGAGAATGTCACCTCTCAGGAGATGGCGGGGGAGTTGTCAGCAGAGCATCAAAGAACAAGCAGTGCTGCCATTCTGGAAGAACAGCCAGGAGCTACTGAAGAAGGACTCTTCTTGTCAAGATTGCTTCACCAGATTATGCCTGTCATATCTCCTCTGCCAGGTGCTGAACCCAGTGCCATTTCTCCTGGAGAAGCCAATGCATCGGAATGTACAGATGGCAGTGCTTCTTCAACTCAAGTGAGTGACTGTTAAATCTCATTTTTGTTCTGAGGCTTCCCAATTTTACAGAATTTTTGGATTTTCTGTTGTCCTATTGCATTTGGGCAAAAAAATTAATGGGGTTTGGAAGAATAATAAATGGACAATTTGGTGTGCAAAGCTCTTGCTATGCTCGGGGATTGGAAGAGGCTCAGACCATTTTCAGATATATCTATCTAGTCTTACACTGCATGATACAAGATACCGTTTCTACAATTCAAATTTGTGATTATCAAGTCATATAGCGATAATTCTACCGTTTTGTTAGAGTTCTCATTCAATAATAAATTAATAATAATGGAAATTTGATATACTTTGCAGGCAGCAAATTGGGAGGGTGGCGCATTGCGTCGAGAGAGTGATCTTCAGCCGGAGCCTCCAAATCCAAAACGCCAAAAGGTGATCTGACTTTTGTCGTCCTTCTGTATATGATATTTCATTTCTTTGCCCCCTTCACTTGAGTCAAGATATAAAGAAGAAAGATTGCTCTTACCTATATAATTTTTTTTTTCTTTTGTGGAAATAAATCTACACTTATGCAGGTTAGAAATCGAACTACTACTTTGGTCATTTACCCTGATTGATGTAACCTCAAATGCTAATCTTCCATATTAGATTTTAGTACTGAGCAAAGGGTTACAGTTATAGGTTAGACTCTTTATTTCAAGTCAATCCTATTTTAATAGCACACATAAATAACCCTGACATAAAGGGAAAAAGCACTACACAAATCAAAGGCACAAAAACTTTGTCAAATTTACATCCATCACCTATTTTTGGAGAGAATTTTACTTGTATTCTAAAGTGCAACTCCTATTGTATTTGGATGCATCACATAAAAATGGGTTGTCCAATACATGAAGCAGTTCCTGCTATATGCGGGTCTTGATGACGATTGACTATTGTATGTTTATTTTACACGATCTTACCTTACATTATATAAGAAGCTGTTTTTATAATTCAAATTCACGACTACCACATCGCGTAGTGACAACTCTACCATCGAGGGCCCACTTCTGGAAAGCCTATCATGTACTAAATGGTAATCATAAATTGTGAAGTATCTATAATATTATCCTGTGTTACATTCTTCCGAACATCCTCTGTACCTTGCTTAGGTACTAAACTCGGTGGTGTTGGTGCAGATGGAATGAGATATGCGGAGATTGAACAATCGGCTTGTTGCATCGGCGGTGAGGTTGGATCCCGAAGCTCAGATATCCGGCGTCATAATACATGATAATATCCATCGGACACGGGGAGTTTCTCAGGTTACGGGCAATGCTCTCCCGGTGCATTTTTTCATTTCCTTTTCAAATAAATTTGGATCTTTGGTTAGAATACTCGATATTAGTTGTGGCACTAGCATTGCATTTTTCAGATTTGTTGTTGATCTCATTTTGCAAGGTCCTTTATTTTGTTTTTGCCCCCTTTATGCTTAAGACTCAGGACTGGGAAAAATTCGACGCCATAGCAAGACGGAAAGCTATCGGAAAAGATTACCTCATAAAAACCTAGATTTAGTCAAATAATCTCGAAATTGATACCGAGAAACATTGTTTCCCTAAGGTTGTTAGTCACAAGAAATTTCCCAATAGGCGCATTTGATTTAGAATAGCCGTAACTGGGCCGGGGTTGGAGACATAAGACCGGCCGTGGAAAGCTATCGGAAAAAAAATACCATGGGGAACCCAAGATTTATCCGGCTAAGATCAAATTTATGTTCGTTTTAAATACTTTTAATCGAGTTTCATTCTATTCAGTTACGTTTACCCTTTTTTTGTCGGTATATCAGATGAACTTACTCCACTTGAGATGTGAAATAGGATTGCATGTGTAGGACAACGGCTCACTCAATTGGCTTAGCTTAATGTTTTTACTGATCTCAAGTAGCCATGATTAAAATTGAGTCACCTGATCGACTCAATCTGTCTGACTCAGAATTTTATATGTTGTAGTTAATATATATGCGTGTGTGGGGTGTGGGTGTGGGAGAAAATGATCAATTTGGCGCGATTCGACCTATATTGTAATTTGCATGTA
>JAODPA010086865.1:0-24727 GCA_025585075.1 Nepenthes mirabilis
TACCATAACTTGAATCTTTTATACATGTTAAATGTCAAAAAATATTATAAAAATAAGTTACCCTTAAATTTTTTTTCCCATGGAAATCCAAAAAAATATTTTTTTAAAAGGATATTTTCCTAAATATTAAATTTTTTTTCGTAAATAAATGGAGCATGAAAAAACCAATAAAGTTCTCCAATGGCACACTAAGAAGCTAATAATATCAAACATTCAGTAAGCAACTCATATCAGACACTAAAGTAACTGGAATGGTACAGATAAAGATGACAAAGGGGCAGAAATCCCTTGATCCGCTAGATTCTTATTATTCTTCGGAAAAAAGTAACCGTCCAGATCTATGCTGCCTGCTCCAGAAACCCGACACGTTTCGACTGTCACGGGATAAAAAATCACTGCACGGCAAAATAGACAGTGAGTTTTCCAGAGGATCCTTCATGCATAATACAGAAAATAAAATAAAACAAAAAAAATTTTGGGAAGCCATCATGCAGTCATTGTAGGGGAGCAGGGAGGTTTGTCACTTAAAGGATATAAAAGTCTTTTTTCTTTTTTAATTTAAATCATTAATATTTAAATATATAATTATAATTTNACTTTATTAATTTTTTTGAAAGATATATATATATTTTTCCAATGGCTGAGATTAAGAAAAGCATGCCTCTAAATCAATCTTCAAGAGAAAAAAATGGGGAGAAACTGGGACAGATGCCGATCCGTTAAAGAGATGTTGGTGCTTCTTAGCCGAAAACTTGCACGAAAAAGATACAAAAATATGATGGGCAAAAATACCGATATTGATATCAAACATGTCAAAATAAAAGAAAAAAAAATCTATAAATAGTGACCTGACTGAAAATTTAGGCCAATATGTCACAATTTTTTCCCTGTATTGGACCATATTTTATTTCAATATAAAAACAAAAAAATGGGTTTTTCTTAGTAGATTAATTGATCCATAATTCATCTTCCACAATACATAAACTGATATTTAATACTGATACTGATATTGATATATATCAGCTAATAAATCTTTCTATATAAGGCAAATATGTATCAGTATCAGGGCCCAGATATTGATATTTCCTGATGCCGCATCAGCATTGCAGCATAATGGCCGATATTCAAGATCATAGCCGATATAGCCAATATGTCTGGTAGATACGGCCGATATATTCGGTTCATATAATCTTATCAATTTACGATTGTCAAGAGTACTTTTACTTCTGATATATTTAATACCGATATGCAGCGTCTTATATATCTGATGCCCATATAACTATGACAGATACTGATATTTACCGACCTCATATGAACACATAGAGACATGCTGATATACCTGACTGTTATGCATAAAATTTACTGACCTGCTGTTGTTGTAGCTGCTGCTGCGGCACCGCATAATTACCATAACCAGGATAACCTCCGTAATACATGTTAGGATCTTGAGCAGCAGAGACGTATCCGTACGAGTCATATCCTTGAGGATATCCGTAATAACCAGCGCTCCATTGGTTTGGATCTGCTTGAAGTTGAACTGCTCCAACTGAAGGATCCTGCAAATAACTCACCACTTATATAATAATTAACATGGCCACCACAAAAATAGGTCAAATACAACATTATAGTCCTAAGTACTACCAATTGAGGAATAAATTTATTTTTGTTATTCCACTCGACTTGATATGATATAATATCTATAGTGTAAAGTACGGATACCAAATTATAATTTTTAATAATGATTAATTAAGTTATTGAAAATATCGAGGTCAAATAAGGTTTTAAACCAAAATTAATTCCCAGAGTGGAATATATTAGATCTAATGATGCCTGACCACCGCTTGGCACACATACATTTATATTTTGGATAGTAGTGACGCGTCTGAAGGATGCCTCTGGAGTACTCGTACATATTTTAGGGAGATTAGTCACTCCCGATGTACGCCTGAATGGCGCACGTGTGTAGTCTAGGCAGAATATAAGTGCCTGATATGAGCCAAACGAATACTCATCCATTGTACCGTTTATGTCTTGACGCCTAGCGTACGCCTAACAAGTGCACATACACTAATTTTCTATAAATAGCCACATTTGGCCGATTTTAGTTATTTTGCTGCATATTTCAAAGAGGGGAAAGAGAAAGAAGAGAAAGAATGCTAGAAGAGGAGGATCCAAGTAAGATTTAAGAAACTTTTCGATAATTTTAATTATAAAGTAAGTACATTCAAACTTTCTTTTATTTATTACTGATCTTTCTTTGCCTTTTGAGCATTTATTGCCTCAAATGTTTATAGATACTATTATTGATCATCGGCTTCAAATTATGCATGATATGCTTATGAATTTATACTATTATTTTCTAATTTTAATCATATCATATTTCAGTATATCTTTGATATAT
Organism: Nepenthes mirabilis; assembly: GCA_025585075.1. Lineage (NCBI taxonomy): Eukaryota > Viridiplantae > Streptophyta > Magnoliopsida > Caryophyllales > Nepenthaceae > Nepenthes > Nepenthes mirabilis. Next base: position 2,402 of record JAODPA010086865.1, read on the forward strand.
ATACGCATATATGTTCAATTATAATATTACATACATTATTGACCAATTGGCTCATTCTTATTTTAATTTTTCCGATTAGAGGGCTCGAAACAATACATGTAGGTAATTGGATCGAACAAATGGCAATTCAAAAGTAATTTTAAGATTTCGAATATTAATTTTGTAATACGTAAATCAAAACAATAGCTAATATCAGTCCTAACTTGTTTAGATTATATTATATTCAACTTATGGTGATGTATGATTTTGGTTAGTTTTTAGTAGTTCGATTGGGTTATGATTTTATATTACTCTAATTTAGTTAAGATACTTCTTACGAATGTTTCAAAACCATATATGGTCAATATTCAGAGCTACTTTCGGGTGCAGCATTTCAACTCTGGTGAATTGACATTTCTTTATTTTAAGTCTTTTGTCATTTTGTAATATTTTTAGGTTGCATCTTGTTTGAAATTTAAGTTTGTGGTCAGCAAAATAATAGATAGATATCGGATGATTAACGATTAATATCTACTTAAAGGTAATTAAAAATAAAGCAATTAAAATTGAATTTTGGGATCGGGGACATGACACTAAATGATATTAGAGAAGTCGTAAGAAGTATCTTATTTGATTTAAATATTTAACTTAGATAATTGTTTTATGATAGGATTGAAAGATGTTAGCTTGGCAAATTGGATTTAGGCCACGTTTTCACCCTAATAAAGAAGAGTAAATCGTTGCCATGGCTAGGATGACAAATGTGATCCAGATAGAATGACCCAGAGGCAACAAAACCCAGAGCTAGTACAAGTGAACCCATCGATAGCTGCAACAACTTATGATCATTTAACGAACGAATGGGTACCAAAGTTCATGGAAAATCTGGACCCCACTAATATGGAGATTTGGATCAAGTGGATCGAGAATGTTTTCAAAGTGATTCGATATCCCGAGGAGGAGAAAGTCATATTAGCCTCTTATAAGCTTGAATGAGAGGCAGACGATTGGTGATCCATGAAAAGTAAATATTAGAGATGGAAAATGAGCAGATTTCTTTGGATGTACTTGTTAATGCTTTCAAAGAAAAGTATTTCCCTATCAACTTAAGTGAGTAGGAGGACAAATTTGCCCGTCTACAGCAAGAAAATAGGACCACAGCGGAATATAATGCCAAATTTACGGAGTTATCTCATTATACTTTTCATGTCATCTTTGATGGAGCAAGGAGAGCTACGAAGTTTTTGCAAGAGTTGCACGATACCATTCAAAAGCAGCTCATGAGATTGAGGTTAAGAACCTATGGAAATGTGTTGGATAGAGCTATCTTTTTTGAACAAGAGTTGGAGAGAGAAAAGTTTTTCAAGAAAAAGACAATCAACTGAGGAAGCAAAAGTTTGGGATTGGGAGAATCCCATAAGAGAATAAAGTTGATGGATAAAGGCAAGAAGGGAGCTGAATTCTAGGGTATACCAGGCCCTCAACAATCTAAGCCCACGTGCCCTCATTGTGAAAAGTTGCATGAAAGGAGGCCATGCTACAAACTTTTGGGGGCATGCTTTAACTGTGATTAATCCAATTACATGATCAAGGATTGCTTTCATTCCTTAAGGCAAACGGCGAGGAAGCCAAGCACTTCGAGAAGAGCCTATGCAGTGACGGTCCACGATGCATATACATCTTCATCAGTGGTTGAAGGAAAACTAATAATATTTTAGACTTCCGATTTTCGGTCAACACATTCTTGCCTCTTCCAAATTTGTTCATCATTTGTTATCACTTCTAAGAATCATGAATTATTCATTGATAGTGTCAACACCTACGAGGTCATCTTTGTTGACAAATATTGTATATCCAAGGTGCACTGTTTGAGTTAATGGGTTGAAATTGGTGGTAGATTTTATTAGATATGCACAATTTTGATATAATTTTAAGTATAGATTGATTGGTAAGTTACCATGCTAGTATAGATCGTTTTTATAAGATACATTTTTTTTTTATTCTGGATTGTGTACCCTTTTATTTTTAAGGAATACTACAAAAATAATCCATCTACATGATTTCAGTCTTGTATGCTTGTCACTTTATGAGAAGTGGGTTGTCAACCCTATCTAGCATATGTAAACACCACTGGGAGCCATAATACTTTGGTAGAAGAGATACATGTGGTATGTGAATTCAATTTTTTTTCCAGAGAATTTTCTAAGTTTGTCACCAAATCGAGAAATTGAATTTAAGATTGAGATTATACCTAGAGCGGCACCAGTATCAAAAGACCCTATGGAATGGCACTGTCAGAGTTGAAAGAATTGAAGAATCGATTGTATGAGTTGTTAGACAAAGGCTTAGTGTGTTTTCATGGGGTGCACTGGTGCTGTTTGTAAAGAAGAATAATGGGACCATGTGGCTTTGCATAGATTACAGAAAGTTGAATAACATAACCATCAAGAACAAGTACCTATTACCAAGGATCGATGATTTGTTTTTGACTAATTGCAAAGCGCACAAGTGTTTTCAAATATGGATCTTCGTTCAGGTTATCATCAATTAAGAACTATAAAAGAAGGCATAGCAAAAATAGCTTTTTGAATGAGGTACGAGCATTATGAGTTTTTGAACACTCCATTTGGGTTAATTAACGCCATTGCAATTTTTATGGACTTAATGAATTGGATGCTCCAACCCCACATTGACAAATTCATAGTGGTGTTTATCAATGATATTCTAATATATTCGAAAAGCTATATAAAGCATAAAATACATTTGAGATTGCTCTACAAACACCTCAGGAGAAGAGATATGTCAAATTGAAAAAGTATGGTATTAAGTAGAGTGTTTAATTTAATTATATACGAACTATTGTAGAGAATTGATGTGATATATTATAATATGTCCTAATATATTATAGAAAAAATTGATGTTCAAACTTAATATATACGGGTTGAAAACAGCATTTACTGCCGTCTATAAGGTTATATATATAATGACCGACATACAGATCATAAATAGTAATATATGGTCTTTGATTATACAGAAACATACATAACTCAAACTTTGATATTCATCCCTTTGCTGATGAGGCTATCACTGATTATTGGTTCATAAATTTTGACATGATTTAAGCATATTTAGATATTACACAGTTTAAAAAAGAAAGTTTGATCAATAGCTTCAAATTGTGCATGATATGCTTATGAATTTATGCTATTATTTTCTAATTTTGATCATGTCATCTTTCAACATATCTTTGATATATATATNCGAATGTTTCAAGACCATATGTGGTTGGTGTCCAAGGCCACTTTCAAGCTTTACATTTTCAGGAATTGACATATCTTTATTTCAATTCTTTTATCACTTTATGATATTTTGGGGTCACCTCACATAATCATCAATCTCTCTATTTTCTAGTATTATATATTGAAGATAATAAAATTTATTTTTTTAGGAATAAATTGGCCATCAAACTTTACATATTCGATTTTTCTTATACTCATAGTTGTAACTTATAGTCGTATCTTAACCACTTTAGACTCAAAAGATGCAAATGCTACCAAGAAAAGGGTTTGATAAAATGACCTGCTTGTTTGAAGGGCTACGCCCCCAAGAAAGCCTAATATTCTGTCCACCCAATTGAGCTCCATTTAACATCCTTAAAGCTTCCTCTGCACAGCTTCTGCAATTTAGAGTTAGAAAAAAATGTCAAATCAAATGAGATGCCATGATTAATTATACTAATTTCAGCTAGCCATTAATTAATAACATCAAAAACAGTAGTGCATACCTGTTGGCAAATTGAACAAAACCACACCGTTTGCCAACTGGTATTTTCACATGAACTAGTTCTCCATATGGACTGAAAACTTGCCTCAAATGGTCATCAGTCACATTGGCATCCAAATTACCAACAAATATCTGAAAACAATTTGTTGGGTCAAAAGCAATTTACATCAAATTTATATTTTTTCAATGACATTCAAAATATATACCCACCGTAGTATTATTTGGATCACTGTCACTGTGAGTTCCTTGAAAATTCTGATAAGAAGCTGCCGTCAAAGCAAAAATAGTGAGCACAGAGCCGACACCAAGCTGATAAATGATACGCACTTCCAACAACCAGCACTAAAAATATACTTTGCTTCTAAATTTTTAATGAACAGCAAGCGCTCAGATAGTGCCCCTGTCCTCTTCTTTCTTTTTTTTCGATTTAGTGACAGGGGCCGATGAAAATTATGGCTAATATATCGGCTAATATGACATCATCAGTTTACAATTCTCAGGAATTTTTTTCCTTAGTTTTATATACCTGATATAAATACGTAGTATCAGATATGTTGGATACCAATATTACAGTGGCTAACACCAATACAAATATTTTTATTCATAGAAATAAGTCATATCGAATTAAGATCTATACCCAAAAACCCAAGTACAACAGCAGTCCTGTTGATATTAGAACAGGAGTCAGTCTACATGTGAAATTATTCTTCTAAGTACAAGTTGAACTTTAATTTCGATGTTTTCCTAGACATGTTTAGAAGGCTTTTATTTTTTTAACATGAATTATGTGATTACTAGAAATTATACTTAATAAATATAAGTGGACTTAATTTGCATAATCCAATAGATTTTCTCATCTACGGGCCAATTGGTTTAGGCTAATTTTTGCCTCCATACCTTGAAAATTTTGGTCCATTTTTTAACCCAATTACTTAAACATGGAGAAGTCAGGAAGTCCAATCAAGACTTATGAGTTGGTAAAAATTTACAAGTTGATTCCTGCCTTACTAGGAATTGTGCTGTCAAGCCATCATAAGGTGGGAGAGTTAGTTGAGTCTTGCATTGCTAGGTGTCTTCATGAATGGAGATGGAACATATATGCTTACAAGGTGTTCTTGGTTCATGCTTTTAATTTTCCAAACGTCCTATGAGGTGGCAAGTGAAGAAGGCTCCCAAGATTAGTATAAATAGGAATCATTTGAAGCCTTAAAATCTACCACAATTAATGTCAAACATATTGAGTGAAGGGGAGAAAAGAGAAAGCTTGAGTGAGATTTTGAAGGAATGGGAAGCTATCTTGGACAAATAAAGTAGTTCATGATCTTCTCTTCTTTAATTGTATAAGTTTACAATGAATAAATAAAAAGTTATAATGGCAAATTTTGAAGATGGATTAATATGTTAGAATAAGAAAATTCATGTTTGAGACATAAATACTTCATGTAAAAATCATGGTTTAATTGATGTAATTTATGATAAAAATAATTAGATGGCCAAATAAGTGTTAAGATAAAATTAAGTAATTCATAAAATTGTCCCATGCAAAGCCTAATCAATGGTTAAAATAATAATTAAATTGATCATGTTGATCAAAGGATGACAAAACGAAAAATATATGAACCACAAAGTCGCCAAGTGTCAAAAATTTTAGATTAGTCAAAGTGTTAAAATTTTAAAATAAATATCATAAATTTTAGCAAAGTAACAAGATTTATCACTTTGGTAAATTATTGAAATAAATTAGGAGGCACGTAGCATGAAGCTCAACCTTAGTCTAAAAGTAGAGTTTAAAATTATTACATATGGAAGTGTTGAAAATTATAAGATTTTGCAAAAATATGGTCCTTTTTCTTAAAATTTATTTATACCTTTAAATAATTCATTGGCTTCCTTTTCTTCAAATTTTTATCATCATCAAGTTGTTCTTCATGGATAAGCTACGAAATATATATGTAAGCACTAAAAAAAATTCCTAAAAGATGAAACCTTAGGTTTAGTGTAGACTACCTTGAATGAAGCTCAATTCATTCCATTAATATTATTGTCATTTTAATATATTGTTATAATTACTTATATTTTTGGTATAAAATATTATCCGAAATTGACGGTTGTTTACAAGTTGAGTTGACACATGTCTAATTGTGATCATATACAAACAATGTTATATGTGGTTCCTGCAAATAGGGAGGTGGAAGTATGTTGATTGATAGTATTAGAATATAACTTGAGATTTTAACTCTATCGCAACATGTTTAAATCTCATACGTATTTATTTTCTTTAATTATATTCATTCTTGGATTATAAAGTTACTTATTGAACATTCGACTTACTCTTTCTACTTCCTTTCCCCCTAAATTAGCAAGTGTCCTGTCTTTCTTGGAGGCTTTGGCAATGGAGGACCTCACAGTTTAGATTGTATATTACATTTGTACTTGTTGAACTCTTAGTTTATTTTTTTTTTTTTTTGATATTTCGTGAGTTCATATAGGATCCTTAAAATGGTGTAACAAATCTTAATTTGTTTAATATATTCGATACTTTATGAAAAACTAAAATAATTTTGCTTTGAGTTGTATAAAAAATAAGTTTTGTAGCGTTATAATCCAAGGTTTGGTCGGTAGTAACCCCAGGTCATGACACTACAATTCTTAGAAAATTCTCCAATAGGGTGGTAAAGAGCATTGATCATAACAAACCTCAAAGTAAATAAAGAAATTAAAATACAAAACAAAATTCTTGTGAAGAAAAGACACTCTCTAATCTGAACTTACAGAAGTCATCTTCTTCGTTCAGTATTTTTCAAGATCTGAAGACAACTAAGCCAATCTTCAATATTGTCCAAGGAAAGCATACTTGTCAGGTTAAAACAAGAATAAAGTATATCTTAATATATTTGATTAGTATATTGCCACAAGCTTAAGTACAAACACCCAGGAAAAGATACAAAATCCCAAAGCATACAGCTCAAAATTTTTTCCCATGGAAACTAATGCCAATATCTGGCCCCACATCTCCACTGACAAGAAGGCAGAGAATAACTAGCCAAAGGAAAATCAGTTCATACCTACTGGCCCAAAATATCCCATATTGGAACAAATGAACTTTAAAATTGAAGAAAAAACAATGTGTGTGAAAACCTATGTAAAGTGAGCAAAGTTCAAACCAAAGTGCAGGTAGAACAAATGTGGAAGGATGAAAAAAATATAAAAAAGACCCCTAGTCTTAGAGCTCGAAGTTGACTTCTACGGTGAGATATCCATGTAATGTAAATAATAAAAGTTATTGAGAATGAATTCAGCAGGTTGGTTCCTGCATAAATGAAAGAATAAAAAAAGAAGGCAGACAGCTAGATTTAGTAGTAAGGGAAACATACACTTTTCTAATGAATTCCAACTCTTTAAAGCTAGTTGTTCCTTGGTGGTGTTAAAAATTTTGCTAGGAACTGAAATGGATCACCAGCTTGCGGTGCTACGTGAATTAATTATCCTTCAAATTACTCAATTCTTTTTGACTTATCTATATACCAGTCAAAGAAGTAGAAAAGCAAGACATGTGAAAGGCCAGACCCATTCTTCCTAAATCTCAGCCAAGACAACTAACACATTACCACTTCCCAGCTTAACCTAATTTTTCGTGAGCAGTCGATCGTGATAAGTCGACCAATCCATAATGAAAGCACCTGTAGATAGAAGACGTTTGTCACTTGCTGAACTCTGGCAAAATATAATCACAGAGAGCAACAATAATGTTCATGACATACATGATAGATCAAGAGTAGCATGGAGGGATGCTACCCAAGTACACACTGTAGCATCCAAATGAACTAGCAGAGGCAGCTGACCTGCCGTTGCAGAGACAACAGGAAATCTGATTCTATAGTCAAAGCTGAGAGAGACCCTATCTTCATTTCATGATATTTTTAGCCCGACATTGTCAAGCTATACTATGCACCCATATAAGATGTTAAACTGACTTTCTATCCCATATATCTCCTTATAACCCAGCTACTATTGAATCCAATCATGGGATTTGCCAAATTCTTAAAAGAAAGTGCCATCTTGCCAATCAAAACAAGTACCAAAGTAGGTCTATGACAAGCATTTCTAAGAAGCACTAAGAAACACAATACCATGCTTTAAGAAAAGTCTTCTTTCAAACAAATGACATTCTTGCGTGACTCCAACATAAGAATGGAAGTGCGAAAGGAGAAGATACAAGTGCTTTATGATTGAAAGAGAAAAGAGGACAGGAAAAAACAGATCCAAGTGCTTTATGATGGAAAGAAAACAAGAGGGCAGGAAAAAAACACACTTCTGCAGACTAAACCATGAAAGTGGCTAAAATAAAGTACTGGAATGATAACAAATTAAACCTCAATAAATGTTTCCAAGCATTGAATGAAAAATTGCTCAACTGAAGGCGGAGTAAATAAGGAAAAACTGGAAAATAAATCGAAAAGTAGCATAATCCTTTTATGCAGGAAACTGATATAATGGAAATATTAACACGTATAAACAAACTGACCTACGGAAGGCCACGCATTAGGGGGGTAACCATTTTGGCTGAAATCAGTCCCAGGCCCCTAAATGATGGAGCCTCTTGACACCCTGCTTTGAGACAATGGAGTTCTATAAGCTTTCTGGTTTTTATATATTTGAACAGAATTAAACTTTCCCAAAATTCTTAAAGGTAAGTACTGGAACTTAATTGCTGCTTATCTTCAAGGCATAACTGAAGAAAGAAACCCAATCAAAAACAATTAGCAATGTAAGAGAGAATAAAATATTAATACAGCATCTTACCGCCTCGGCATCTGAATCAACACAAATATAAGGCAAATAATGCATCAGATTTCAACATCCACAAGTTTAATAACCACCACTTAGTTCCCCTAATTCCAGAGTTGTATAATAACAGATATGAATATGAATGCATAGATAATGAGACACGTACCTGTTGCACTGACATTTTTCTTGTTTGCAGCTGGACCTATACGCATGGGTCGGGTTGAGCATAGAACTCCATTCATCTCAGTCATAGCACGTAACTGTTCACTTTCATCTCCAAATCGAACAAAACCATACCCCTTTGATCTCCCAGTCAACCTATCTATTACGATCTTAGCACCCTTAAGTGATGGATATCGACCTTTAAATGTCTCTTGCAATGTGTAGTCAGTAACATCAGAAGGCAAATCTCCCACAAATATCGTGTAGTCTGGAGAGTCATCCGGACGCCTCTCGCCAGCCCCGTACAAAGCCCAGTTCAGCCTGAAGTTCTGCTCAACATTTGGCATCAATGTGCCATTATATGTCTGCAGAACTCTTTCAGCAGAAGCACGACTTACAAACTCTATGAAACCATAACCCTCTGACTGAAGTGTTTGTTTGTTACGGATGACCTTCACTGAAACAACCTGCTAGCAATAAATATTGCTAATTGCTCATTAAACAAGAAAAGAAATATGGACAGAACAAAGCAGAGAACAAATGAAGTAATTCCATACAGAACGCATTGCCAGCACATTTTACTAGCATGCCACCCTGCATATTATAATCTGACTTACCCATAAATTCTGAATCATATACCATTGAACATAAAGAGAGGTGCTGCAGTGGGTGATAATATTTGCTCCAGTCGTCATGTAATCAAGGTCTCAGACTATTCCTCACCCTCCCCACCCCAAAAAGGTGAAAAAGCAACATATTTTATGTGAAGTTCTGCAGAACTAATAGGCCAAAATCGTGGGACTCATGATTCCACAAGCAGCAATTCAAAGGAGATGATATAGCCCCTGTAATGGAATCAGTATTGTCATATTTACATTGCTACACATCCTGGCCGAAGGATCAATAGCCAGCAAGCGAAACTAATCCTCCCCAGGCTAGTCAAGGCAAATGAAACCTAGAGTATTCGACAAAGGGCTCGCTACAAATCAATCCATCGATTAATCTTTAGTATTGATCAACTTTGTGACATTATGTTTTGTATGCCGGTATGAGTTTTGGGCCATCTCGGTGAAGTGTGAAACGATGAATTTCACTCTCTATTTGGCTCAAAAAATCTCGTGTATATCTGGGGGGTTGTTAGTCAAGTGATTGTAAGCTCGGGGTGCATTGTATCAATCACACATGACCCCCGTGAGATAGCAACTCATGATGGAAGGTGATGGGAACGCCAGTGATGGGCTAGCCTAAGAGGGAGGAACGGCTTAAATCCACAACGGTCCATTTGCGCCTAGATGACCAACGCCCTCCGTTGACCGGATGAAAGGCTGAGTCAGTAAAAACCTAATAGCAGAACGGGCAACTTGGTCCAAAGACGGTCAACGCTTCCGTTGACCAGAAGCATGACCAATTGATAGGATGATGACTAGGCCTCAAGTGGGCCAAGCCCAGTTGGGCCCACTTGTCCGTCCTCAATTAAAAGCGGTCTTCTCCTCTGATTTCGCGCCCTCCACAGAAGGCAACTTTCATTGTAACGGTCGCCTCCAAAATCAATACACATCCCTAAAGGAAAGTACCAAAATCCTTTCCCTGTCTACTGGAAACCCTAACGGTTACAGAACGCAGAAGGAAAGCAATCAATCCAACGACCATTATTACAATAAAGGCTCAACGCCAGAAAAGACAGCAACCCTAACAAAGCACAAGAATCTAGCCCTTCTACACAAGGAAGGCGGCCTAGCACAGTGGTTATAAAAGGTCATAGAGTTCTTGCTCCAAGACACGCTCTTACTGGCCCGCAAAAACCTTCTATTGCAAAGCTCACACGCTATCAGCATCATAACGCTCTCCCTCTCTCAATCTCTTTGCTACTACATTTTCAGAGAACACAGTACTTAGAGTTTTCGCTCCTCACGAGCAACCCAAAGCCACTCAACGGGAGCACTCCCATCACAAGTACTCTTTGCATTTTCATTGCATATCTTTACTTTTACCTTCTTAATTCGAAAGTTATTTACTAACTTGAGCGCCAGAATATTTTCGTTGGGACAAACTCCCGCCGTCATTTGACCTCTTGTTCGCAGTTATGGTGTGCAGGATTCAGATTAAGTGGACAAAGCCAAACTCATACAGACGACTTGACTCGAATATTTTCGAAATTTGGATTCAGGACGCATTATTAGCGTCGCCTGTGGTAAGCTTACAAAAAACCAACCACTTTTCTCCACAATCCCTCTCAGTTTTACCTTCCAAGCTAGTGTCATCAATCAGAATGGTGAACACCAGGGCACAAGCTAGCAAGTCTGCAAGAGACGTGGCCTTACCTGACCAAGACCACGCTGTTGGTAACCTGGTCAATAGGGTGCCTGCCCGATTTTTTCAGAATCTAGCGGAGCACATGAGTAATATGAACAAAATACTCCAAATGCTCTATGCCTATCAGGAGAACGGGAAGCAGGGGGCTCCGCCCGCAGCGGTCCCACTCCGGCCTCCAGAAGAGGAGGCCAGAAGAAGAAAAAATCAGCCAAGAAGACCAAGAGGCCAACCAACACTCAGGCTCTGGAGGCCTCTCACACCCAAAGCCGTCTAAGGCTCGAAGGACATTTGGGTAACAGGACTTTGGAGGAGAGTTCAGAACGAAGAAACCCCCGATACTCTCGGGCGGATATTAGGCTCTAGGCTCAAGAGGGAGCCTCCCGGGTCATTAGATCCAATGATGACAGTAATCGGCTGACTACACGCCACCTCAAAGAAAGAATAGAGTTGAGAACTTACCTCAACTCTAAGAGATCTAGTAACGCCACCCGGGCAGATCCAAGGGTAGAGAAAATCTGGAACTGCGTGTTCAAGGATAACGAACATACTATAGATCTAGACAGATCTCCCTTCACGATGGAGATCTTGAGCAATCCCATGCCGGCGAAATTCAAGATGCCAACTCCTGACTCTTACGATGGGAGTGTTGATCCCATGGATCACCTCGATCATTTATACACCCATCTAAGTCTACAGGGGTTGGAGGACGCAGCGATGTCCCGCTACTTCCCTCTTACGCTGAAGGGAACCGCCCGCATCTGGTTCCACCATCTCCCGTCAGATTTGATCCAGAGCTTCCGAGAGCTCACTGATCTCTTCTTGACGCAATACACTTCCAGCCATCGGGAAGAGAAGTAGCCATGACAGTTCTCCCAAATCAAGCAGAAGTAATGAAAGCATCCGCGGAAGTTTCTGGATTGCTTCGTCGCGGAAGCTAGAGAGATCCCCAGGCTCATCGAGGAGATAAAACTTGGCAGTTTCATTTCCGCGTTGACACACTGGGACTTTTTTAGACATCTAGCGCACAAGAATCCATAGACTTTCCAAGATGCGGAATCCATCACCGGGGCTTACGCAGCGGCCGAAGAAGCCAACGAGTTTAAACGTTCCAAGCGGACCAAATAGCCTCGCTCTTTCCCGGGCGAAGAAAAGAGGAAGCATAACGGCAGCGATTACTCCCGCAGAAAGTAGCACAGGATCAGAGCACCAGAGTGAAGGGACTACGGGCTGATCAACCTGACACCCCTGATCAACACGCGCTTTAACGTTCTCATGCAAATCCGCAGAAAGAAGTTTTTTAAATGGCCAAAACCATTTAAGAAAGCGGAGGGAGGAAGTCTAGCCAAATATTGCGATTTCTATCGATCTCTTGGACACTCCACAGAAGATTGCAACACGCTTCAGGGAAAAATCTAGCCAAATCCGAAGAGGCCACTTCACCAAATTCGTTAGGAACCCTGGTCAAAACTCTAGCACCTCAGGTAGGGAGAGATCAGAGCCTTCTCAGTCACGAAATCGGGTCACAACGGGATTGGTCAATATGATCACAATTAAGCCGGCCAAACCCCAATGGATCGCAAGGAACAACAAACTAGGCGGAAGAAGCAGCGCACACAAGACAACGTCATTAGCTCTACTAATAATGACATGGAACATGTAATCTCCCCCCATACAAATCCCCTTATTGTATCTGCACTCGTTTCGGATGGTAACATTGACTACCAACTGAAACGAGTCTTTATTTATAATGGAAATTCTCGTGATTTATTTTATCTTGATAAGTTTTTTAAGCTTGGTTTGAAAAAGAGTCAGCTGAAACCTGCCAAAAACCCACTCTACAGTCTTGACAACGAACCAGTGACCGTTCAAGATACAATCCAATTGGAGGTCACCCTGGGCAGATATCCAAGAATGGCAAGTCTTACGCTCACCTTCTTAGTCATTAACCTGCATTCCGTGCACAACGCTATACTAGACCGCCCGTGTCTAACAGCATTTGAAGCTATTACTTCAATACCACATCTCAAGATAAAATTCCCAACAGCTTGTGGTATTGGTGAAGTGTTGGGTGACCAAATTACTGGGCGGACATATTACATGTCCCAGATTGCTTTGAGTGGCAGCACTAAAATGGCGGAAAAGTTTGACCATCAAGATGAAATAACTTTGCAGCAAATGCAGTCTGGTGAGGCAACCGATCTAATCCCACTAAATCCGGAGGACTCGGAGAGGTGCATACAGATTGGGGGCTCACTCACCGGGACACTGTGCGACAAGCTAATAGCGTTCTTACGACAGAACGCTGACGTCTTCGTATGAATTCTAGCTGACATGCTGGGGATTCCAGTTAGAGTAATAATCCACAAGTTGGGCATCGATCTCGATCGTAAGCCCATCAGGCAGAAGCGAAAGAATCACTCAGTGGAAAAACTCATCGCCATCCGAAAAGAGGTAAAGAAGCTGCTAGATACATGCTTCATTAAAGAAGTCCAATGCCCTGATTAGTTTTTTAATGTTGTCTTGGTAAAAATAAAAGGTAACGAAAAATAGCGAATGTGCGTCGATTTCATCAACGTTAACAAAACCTGCCCAAAAGATAGCTTCCCTTTACCTAGGATCGACTTGTTGGTGGACTCAATATCTGGACAGGAGCCACTGAGTTTCATGGGTGCATATTCGTGCTACAACTAGATTCGGATGAGCCTAGAGGTCGAGGAGCACACCTCGTTTATAACGGACCAAAGCACCTACTGTTATAAGGTTATACCTTTTGATTTAAAGAACGCGGGTGCCACTTATTAGAGGCTTGTGAACAAGATATTCGAGAAGTCGATCGGCCGTAACATGAAGATGTACGTTGACGACATGCTCATCAAGAGCATGACCACCGACGACCATATTCGCGATCTGGCTGAGTCCTTTGAGGTGCTCCGCACCCACAATATGAAGTTGAATTCTTCCAAGTGCGTTTTCGAAGTATCTTCAGGAAGCTCTTGTATTTTATCGTCTATCAATGAGGGATCAAGGCAAACCCAGAGAAGATTAATGCCCTCAAGGACATGACTCCGCCACGGAGCATCAAGGATGTCCAGAGGCTAACTGAATGACTGGCAGCTTTATCCCACTTTTTGGCTAAATCGGGGGACAAGTATCAGCCTTTCTTCAAAACTCTGAGGTGGACAAAAGCAAACGGATTCCAGTGGACTGTAGAATACCAGGCAACCTTCGACAAAATAAAGTGGTACCTAGCCATCACCTAAGGACGGAGAAGAGTTATTCCTCTACTTGGCAGTGTCAGAGGTAGCTCTTAAATTTGTCCTCATACACCAGGACTTCGACTCTCAGTGGCCGGTCTACTATGTAAGCAAGACATTGATCGATGCAGAGATGCACTACCAGCACGTAGAAAAGTTAGCATTGGCTCTTATCTTCTCCTCTCAGAAGCTGAAACCTTACTTCCAAGCTCATTGCGTGGTTGTTTTGACAGACTAGTCGCTGAAAAGTATTCTTCAGAAACCCGACGTTTCTGGATGGCTGGTTAAGTAGATTATTGAGTTGGGAGAATTCAACATTGAATTCCGGCCTAAGCCAGCCATCAAATGGCAGACTCTAGCCGACTTCATCGTCGAGACCATGACACCAATTCCTGATGAACAACCCACTGATGACGCAAAACAACACAGGGAGCCGGAGTGGATTCTTAACGTAGACGGGTCACCTACGGACTCAGGCAGCAATATCGGAGTGGTCCTAAGGACCCCAAATGGGTTTGAGGTGAAGTACTCCCTTATACTCGACTTCCCGACCGCCAATAACGTTGCCGAGTACGAAACCCTATTAGCCGGACTAATAATAAATAAAGAGTGCTCTGCCAGATGGCTGACTGTTTACAGCGACTCTGAGCTGGTCGTTAACCAAGTAAACCGGAGTTTCGAGGCGTACAACCCTCACTTAGCAAAATACTTGGCTAAGGCGAAGGACACTATCCGGAGATTTGACAAACTTAACCTGGTCTACATCCTCAGAACTGAAAACTGGAAGGCCGACCAACTTACAAAGATAGCGACGACTGAAAATTCAGAGTAATACTCGAGGGACATGCGGAAAGTCCTAAATACTCCTGGCATCAAGGAACAGGAAATGATACAAATATTCGATACAGAAAACTGGATGATGCCTTACCAGAAGTATCTGACAGACGAAACACTACCAGAGAATGCGAATGGAGCCAAGCGGATCAAGAAGACGGCCGGTTGGTACACCAAGCTTGAGATCTCTTCAAGCTCCTTGGCCCTTTGTGCAATGGGAGCTCGATATTCTCGGCCCATTTCCCATCGCAATCGGACAAAGGAAATTTATTATCATGGGCATCAACTACTTCACCAATTGGATCGAACCCGCCCCGCTGGCAAAGATCACCGAGAACAATACTCTAGAATTCATCCGCCAGAGCTTAGTTAGTAGATTCGGCGTTCCCAAGGTCATCGTGACCGATATCAAAACCCAATTCTCAAGGAAACGCTTCACCAAGTATTATATTAATCTAAGTATCAGATTGGTTCAAATTTCGGTGGCGTACCCACAAACAAATGGACAGGTGGAGATCACAAACTGCACGCTACTCCACGGTTTGAAAACCAAGCTGGAAGACGTAGGGGGCTCCTGGGTTGACGAGCTACCCTTCGTCCTATGATCTTACTGGACAACTCCGAAGGAACCGACTCACGAGACGTCTTTTAGTCTCGCTATGGGACTGAAGTAGTAATTTCGATTGAGATCGGGCTTTCAAGTCATAGGGTCGAGTCCTTCAACCGACGAGGTAACCCACAAAAAATCAAGGAACGCCTAGACTTGCTCAAGGAAGCCCGCGACGCTGCCAAAATACGGACAGCAGCCTACCAGCAACGAATTGCCCGTTATTACAACAAGAAGGTAACAGCATGGCAATTCGAAGTTGGGGACTAGGTCTTGAGAAGCATTGAGGCTACGAGTAAGACCGCCAATCGGAATAACCTCTTCCCGAATTGGAAGGGGTCCTTCCTAGTCTCAGCTGTTCTGCGAAATAGAGTCTACAAACTCCGAACCCAGAACAGCAAGTTGGTTCCACGGACGTGAAACGCAATCCACCTCAAGCGCTACTTTCAATAAGGGCACAAGTAGGTCATCCATATGTATGCTTGTAAATGTACATGTCATTAATAAATAAAAGAAATATTTTTTTCCATTGCACTGCGCTGTCTATTTTTTCCTTTTCTATTCCATATACATGTGTGTATGCTTGTAAATATACATGTTGTCATTAATAAATAAAAGAAATATTTTTTCCATTATACTATGCTGTCTATTTTTTCCTTTTCTATTCCATATGCATGTGTGTGTGTTTGCAAGATTATATAAGCAACCTAGACTACCCCTAAGTCGGGCGGGTTTTCATCCGCTCGTAACTAAATTGGCAGTTAAACTAAAACTTGGTCATCCAAGTGGCCTGTGTGCGGTGAAAATTTTATGAGGCTTAAACAGCACAAGTAACAACCTCCTTCACCGAGAGATAGCTTGATCAGTCAACGACGGTTGACAAGAGCAAAGTGCTCCGTCAAAAGCTAGCCGCCCAAGTTCACACCTGGGCAGCGCCACCAAGCCTCTACTCACGTATGAGTATGGAACAGGCTTGACACAACATCAAAATTCACCTTAATATCTTCTCTAGGATTTATGCCCCTCAGAGAGCGCCCTACACGTCTTAAGTAAGGCAGACGACCAACTTGCTTGCAACACGCCAAGTCAGCTGGTCAACACAACAACAAATAACTTAAAGACGATGACAAAGGCGAGGACACATGACATCGGTAAAATGTTCACCTTAATGTCTTCTCCAGGACTTAAGTCCCTCAGAGAGCGCCTTACATGTCTTAAGCAAAGCGGACGGCTAACTTACCTGCAACACGCCAAGTCAGCCGGTCAACACAACGACAAATAACTTAAAGACGACGACAAAGGCGAAGACACATGACATCGGTAAAATGATCTTTTTATTGATTATGTTCGAATATTTACAACTGAATACAAAAAAAGAACACAAAATCTATGGAGGTGCAGAGCCCCCAGTAGGAGGCGGCGATGGCCCCTAACCACCCTGGGACAGTCCCACGAGGCTCTCGCGACGCTTGGCAGAACGGTTTGCTGGATCAAAAACATCAACTGAAAAATTAGAGTCAACCAGTCATGCAATGTGCCAAAAGAGGTTGACGCCTTCCCACAACCGTGCCCACATCATCCCAGAAACCTCATGGAGACGTATACGAGTAGTCAGCTCGTTCTCCAGAAATGTGATCGGTCGCGAGAGTTGGTCAATGTGCCTCACCGCCCGATCAGCTTCCCCACTCAACTTGGCGTTCTCCTCCTTCAGTCTGGCGTTCTCCTCCAGATTCGATAATACAGTTTGAAGAGCAGTTATGTTCTCTTGGTGCTCCGCCTTAAGCAGCTCTATTTCCTCCTCGAACTAGACGATCTCTCTGTCACGATCAGAGATCATCAGATCCTGTTGGCACAATCCCTTGATGACTGCTCCAGTTATTTTATCCTCCTGCAAAAGTTGAAAATGCTAAGTAATGAGCAACGGAGGAAGACAAGAGAAGAAAGATTTCAAAGGTTTACCTGCCAAACTCTGCGTGCTGGCCTCACTGGCCTACTACGAGACCTCAGGCCTAGCGGAGGACTGGAAACAATAACCTCCTGGTCAGGCTAAGCAAAGGCCTCTACCACAGACACCTCCGAAAACTCCTCAATAAGGCCAACCACCTCAACAAGCTCTCTGACGGCAGGCTCCTTCATCAACACAATGCTGATGCCAACCTCCTCCAAGGGCTATGCAGCGGTTGCCACCTCGGGTGCCACCAGGAGCTCTCCGGAAGTGAACTCCTCTGGCACCTCATGGAGCTTTTCTGCAGGAGGCTCCTCGAGCTCCAAAGTCGGCACCTCTGGCTGCTCAACAACCCGCACTGCGGGAAGCTACTTAGGTAGCTCCAACTCCACAGTCAAGCGCTTTGGCTGCGGTAGAGCAAGAACGACCCTACTCATAACACAGCCCAGTCCGGCCCTAAATGCTTCCAAAGCAGCCTTAACGCCGTCCACATCGGAGCTGTCTCCGACTCCAGTGAACTGGTCAGCCAAAGCATAATCTGACTCTGTGGAAGAAGAAGAAAAAGGCATCATTGTTGCCGTTGTCACCTTCTTCTGCCACAGACTCTGGGGAGTCTCCTCGATGGGAGGCCTGCCGGCGAGCTCGAGGGTGATGGGGCCAGACTCGATAGTGATGGCGCCAGCCTTCCTCTTATGGGAGGGCACCCTCACTTTCTAGACCGGGGAAGTCGGTCCCCACCATGCCCTCTTCGCTTCTGCACAGGAATCCAAATGTCTCTCTGGAACACGGAGAGATGGTCCTCCACTAGCTTAAAAAACGGCTTTATGGTAGCAATCTCCTCATCCGTGGGCGTCCCGGTGTAAACATTAGGCACCCTGTCCCAATCCCTGGCCAAGGGTCAGGACTCGTCCACGTGAACATAAAAGAACCAGTTCTTCTAATTCTTCAAAGAATCGTATATGGCACTGCTGATCTAAATTCTGCATGGGGATAAGGAAATGCACTCTACGCCCTGGTTGAACTTAAACATCACTCTAACAGCCTCCACTATCAGCCGCTTCGCATGATGGAGAAGGAAAATACAGAGCGTACAGAAGTATCGCACAGCATTGGTATGAAGCTGTGCGATGAGGACCTGAAGAGCCGTAAAATGTCTTGCAGCTTATCAGGGACTGGGAGGCGCAACCCACTCCTTAAGTGGGTCTCATATACGGTAATGCAACCTTAGGAGGGAAGCACACTCTGTCTTCCCCGCCAGGCAGCCAGAAGACGATCTCCTTTAGAATGTTGCACTCGACGTACAACTCCTTCACGTCATTAGCTTTGAGTATTGAAGCTATTTGATTTACAAAGGAAGCCATGAAAATAGGAGAAGGTAATAGAACACTTAGAAAATTTTCAGGAAAGAAAGTGGAAGAAAAGCGTGGGGAGTTTGAAAAGAAACGGACGGTATACTTAAAGCCATGTGAACGCCAGAGGAGGAGAACCGTCTTGTAAATGTGTACCTATCATTGTGGACACATGATGCTTCCGGAGAGGGTGCAGTCAAATCAGATCCTCTGGCGCATTAATTACCAGGATCACAAATTTACTGCGTGCTGACACGTGGCTAACGTTTTGACTGACAGTCTAGCGGTATGATGGCACGTCGTTTCAACTTCCCCTAATTCTCCGGATTCTAGCCTAAATGGTCAATAAATTCGGGCAACACTTCCTTCAACAATTCTCCGGATTTGGTCTAGACGGTCAACAAATCCGGTCAACGATTCCTTCAGCAGTTCTCCGAATTTTGGCCTAGAAGGTCAACGAATCCGATCAACGCTTCATTCGACAGTTCTCCGGATTCGGCCTAGACGATCAACGAATCCGGTCAACGCTTCCTTCGGCAATTCTTCCGGTTTGGCCTAGGCGATCAACGAATCCAGTCAACTACTTTAGCAATCAGTTCTCCGAATTTGGCTTAGACGAACACTTCTTTCAGCAGTTCTCTGGATTTGGCCTAGACGGTCAACGAATACGATCAACGACCTTCGCAGTCAATTCTCTAAATTTAACCCAAACGGTCAACGAATTCAGTCGACGCTTCCCTCAGCAGTTCTCCGGATTCTAGCAAATCCGATCAGCAAATCAGGTCAACAATCTTCTCAGCCAGTTCTCTGAATCTTGACTTTACAGCCAACGATTGCAAGCAGCATGATCAACAGACCAAGAGACATTGCCAGATGCCTCACCAGGTCACCTCAGGTAGGTAACCTAGCTACTCGCGTCCCATCTTAAACATGCTAAAGGCCGAAGATTCAGACCACCAGCATGGGAGGCTAGTAATGGAAACACCAATGATGGGCTAGCCTAAAAGGGGGGAACGACCCAAATCCACAACGGTCCATTTGCGCTTGGACGATCAACGCTCTCCATTGACCGGACGAAAGACTAATGAACCAGTAAAAGCCTAAGAATAGGACAGGTAATTTGGTCCAAAGACGGTCAACACTTCTGTTGACCAAAAGTATGACCAGTTGACCGGATGATGACCAGGCCTCAAGTGGACCAAGCCCAATTGGGCCTACTTGTCCATCCTTGATCAGCAGCGGTCTTCTTCTCTGATTTTGCACCCTCCACAGAAGGTAACCTTCATTGTAAAGGTCGCCTCCAAAATCAATGTGCATCCCGGAAGAAAGGCGCCAAAATCCTTTCCCTATCTGCTGAAAACTCTAATGGTTACAGAACACAAAAAGAAGATAATCAATCCAATGACCATTACTACAATAAAGGCTCCACGTCAGAAAAGGTAACAATCCCAACAGAGCATGAAACTCTAGCCCTTCTATACAAGGAAGGCGGCCTAGCACAGTGGCTAAAAAAGACCATGGAGTTCTCATTCCATGACACACTCTCACTAGCTTGCAAAAACCTTCTATTGCAAAGCTCACACGCTATCACCATCATAACACTCTCCCTCTCTAAATCTCTCTGCTACTACATTCCCAGGGAATACAGTACTTAGAATTTTTGCTCCTCACGAGTAACCCAAAGCCTCTTAACAAGAGTACCCCCAATCACAAGCACTCTTTGCATTCTCATTGCATATCTTTACTTTCACCTTCTTAATTCGAAGGTTATTTACTGACTTGAGTATCGGAGTGTTTTCGGTAGGACAAACTCCTACCGTCACCTGACCTCTTGTTCATAGTTGTGGTGTGTAAGAGCCAGACTCGGTGGACGGAGCTGGACTCATACAAACGACTTGACCAGAATCTGTTCAAAATTTGGATTCAGAACGTATCAGAAGGATAATAACCCCCTTGAACCTATCTTGGGACAACTTCTTCGTGCAATGGTTGAGCATTGTTTTATCATACATATGAATTGTGATTATTTATATTGGAGCATCTACATCATTTATTTTTCTCTGTATATGAAGTTGTTTTATTTGTTTTCTACTTTCACTTAGAAATGTCAATTCACTCCTCTATAGGTGTTCATGGATCTAAAATCCATTTCCTCAATATCTATTTATGAGTTTGAGCTTGGTACAAGGCTAAAGAGATTTTTTTTAAACTACGTAGGTAAGGCTATTTCAATGTAAACTAGCAGTCACAAGTTCAGACTGCAGACTTTATCTTCTCTGGAGCCTGCAATACGGCAATAAGGCAATATAACACCCTTTTCTGTTCACATTAATAACAGCCGCTGGAATATTTAAAAATGCCTATTTCCTTGCCAATATTATATGACTACCCTCAAATTATTAGCTCCAGTAATCTTTTTTTCATAAACCATTTTTCAACCTAAAAGAAATTTGGATTTATGATGGTTAAAGCATTGATGTATCTTCCATCGATCTCATGTGTTGTAGTTCGGGAAAAAAGGTCAAACATAAGCAGGGACGGAAATTTTCCAACTCGAACCAAATTTTATATGAAGGAATTTCTTCCAGCACCAATCCCCAAAGGAAGACCAAGGGTTCCATCCGATCACAACAAACCCAAGCAATAAGCACAGTGCGTCATTCAGTCAAAATAACCGGAGGTCAAAAGTACTAAAGATTTGTCCCATTTTTTTTTTTTTGCAAATCTCAAATTAAAAATGGAAAATGCATGCAAATACGGTAAGCTTAACAACATTTTTGCAACCACATCACTACAGATGGAGAGGGAACTACGATTGAAATTACCTCGTTGGTCTGAGCGAAGCAACTTTGGATATAACTCTCATCCATCCAATACTGGAGATCGCCAATCCAGAGCGTACGGACCTCGTCGGCGCTCGCCGGCTGAGCAGCAGGCTGTTGGTACAGCTGCGGTTGCTGTATTTGTGCAGGTTGAGCAATCATATGCGGCGGCGGAGGTTGTTGTCCCCACATCGTCTGCGGAGCGTATTGTGGCTGCACCTGCGGCTGAGGCACCATCCAATGCTGCTGCGGGTAAGGCTGCGGCGGATGCTGCGCCTGCTGGTAGGGCTGGGGATTCATCTGCGACGGGTCCATCGGACGTGGTCCCACTCCTGGTGCTTGTTGCATCATTGTCAACGATTCAATGGAGGAGCGAGGAAAAACCCTAACCGCGAAAGAACGGCGTCGGAAGGTCAAAGACACAAAAACTTTCAAGGAAGCGACGGGATAATATCTAGGCGTGGCGGTGTTTCTATGGCGAGATTTTTAG
>JAODPA010086876.1:0-24723 GCA_025585075.1 Nepenthes mirabilis
CATCAGAATTTTAATAAAGGGTTATTATTAAGATAATGGATATTACACGTCCATTTAATAATGCGTATTTACAAATTATAAAAAAAATATATTTATAAAAACAAATTAATCCTGACAATCAGATCTCATACAGAAGGTTTATATTTCGTAAAATGAGGTTTCTCTTCCGCCGCAAAGGGACCAATATATATAAGCGATGCCATTAAGCAATCGCTGTGCTGTTAAAACCTCTCGAATTAATCGAAAATCAATCCGAGGAGAAGAGGCAAGACTGCAACTGGCGGAGAGGGAAGCGGTGAGAGAGAGAATAAAGCGGGAAAATGAGTTTTCTGGCCGGGAGATTAGCAGGGAAAGAGGGAGCGTACTTTTTCCAGGAATCCAAGCAAGCTGTAGGTCGTTTGGTAGAGAAGACCAATAGAATTTTTCCTTCCTCTCAGTCGAAAGCATCCGCTTCGGCCATCGAAGCTAACGAAGCCCAACCAGCCGACGTCCTCCCCGAAGTTCTGAGACACTCGTTGCCCTCAAAGCTTTTGTATAAGCAGACCTCAGATTCGTCTTCTCTCTCCACTTCCTCCAAATGGACCATTCACTCTCGTCAAAATAACGGTGTTTCTTCCGTTTCTGCCGATGTTTTAAACCCTCTACGGGGTTATCTTTCTGTGCCCCAGGTCACCTTCGGCCCTAAACGGTCAGTTCTTCTCCACTTTCTCTCCTCCTCCCCCTTGCTTCTATTATATTTTACGTTACTGAAATATAAGATTGCGTCCGGTAACCATGATCCCAAATACTTAAGAATGAATTACGTATAATCAATTAGGTTTAGCAACGAGGTTTTTCCGGATTTGAACGCAGTGCTATGATATTATGTATGGAATTCTGATGATAATGAATCATGAAATTTGCACAATTTGGATTGTATTTGTGCTTGTGGTTCGAAATTTGCAGATTGATATTGGGTTTATTGTATTTCTCTCGGTTGAATTTTCTTAGGGGTGTCAAATTGTCCGATGGAGAGAATACTGAGAGTGAAGAGAGTCCGAGGTTGTTGGATGCAAAATAGATGAGGGCTGCGAAATTCTTCTGTCAAGCCAAAGAATTGTGGTAGGGAACCTGGTATAAAAGGAGACACGAGCTAACGAAGAGAGAGAAGGAAGATGGGCGCCATCTGTAGCATGAATAGTGCCGTCTTTCCTGAGGTAGAGAAGTGAAGACTCTGTAGAATATTTGGCGTCATAAATGCAAGTGTGGTGCCACCTGTCAATAGTTGGTGATTGATGGGGCGCCCGGGGGAGCAACCACGACTGTTGATGATGAAATCAACAATTTTGATGAATAAGGTGATTGGCATAAGACATGGTCCTAGAAAAAAATCAGCATAATTTTGATGCAATTACTTTGGGGCGGGATGATTATCAATGTAGACGAGAGGGATATTCAGAGCTGGGTAGCAGCTTAGGTTTTTTTATCACTTAACAGATAATTTATAGCTAGGGAAGTGAGGAAGAAATGTCTGGCAGGTAGTGTTTCGTTGGTAATGCCCACCTGAAAGAAGAAGCAAACATGGTTGATCCAACCTAGAGGATTACCCGCTTTGATACTATGTAGATGAATTACAGGCTAGATGAATTAAAGGTGGAATTATTGGATGCTTAAACCAGGGTTTCAACGTTCTGTTTTATAGAGGAGAATAATATAGTACATTCCAGGAATAGTCTAAGCCTAAATGGGAACAATATCCCTAAAACATAAAAATATTCCTGGAATATATTGTTTACTATATTCTCTATAGTCACAATCTGGACATGGTTGGCCTTTGCCGACTTGGACTGAAATTTCAACATAACATACCAACCTATCCAAAGCCTTTCAAGTCTGAGATATATTATTAGCAAAGGACTAGAAATGTGAGAGGCAAAGAGATATATTCATGATATTGTAATGCAATGGCTTTGGCGATGATGAAAAATTGTTCTTGGTAGTCATTACTTGGATTTTGATTGGATGGCATATTCTTTGTAGATTTGTGGGGAGTATTCATCTGTTTTGACGTTTCGATTGAATCCATCGAAGGGGCCAACCATGTCTAGGTTGTGAAAGATTCTAGACTGGAGAATATTCAGGGAATATATTTTAGGATATTATCTTTATGAACATTGTTGCTATTTAGGAGTAGATTTTTATCAAGAATATTATTGAGTGTACTATGTAATCCTCATGTATGTATGTGTGTGTATAATGGCACCTTGGAGCTCTAGTTTTGGCATCCAGTATTTCCCCCTTTGGTTCATCTACATCCACAATTGGATTCATGAGAGAGGTTGTAAATGTAAACAACTCAAAACAAATTGGATAGTATCATTGTGATTTGGGCTTTTTAATTCAATTAGGTTTTATGGAAATTTGTCAGATTTAAAATGTCCAACTATCGGTGTGCCTTCACTCTTCGTATGAGAGAATGGGATTTGATTATTTAAAGCACTTATTGAGAAGCCTCAACAAAGGTGTTCGAGTGGTAGAGTTCCTACTCGCTCATAAGACCGAACCTTGGTTATTGTTTCTTACCGATAAAAAACAGAGGTACTGTGTGTGTGGAAGAATGATTATTATTGCATTTTTTTGTGTGGGAGATCTGCTCTGAGATTTTTTGACCTGGAATAGTCATGTAAATATCTTGTTGTGTCCAGGTGGCAAATGTCTCTGGCAGAACATTCAGTGATAGCTTCAACAGCAAATGAATTACGCCAAGAGCAAATCACCCAGGTTAATCCTGAGAAGCTGAAGGCTGCAGCTGAAGGCCTTGCACATAGTAGGTGTTAATCACATTCATTTGTAACGTTTGCTTCCCACAGCCGTGCTTTGCACTGAATGTTCCATGACTTCTCTATTTTTCCTGTGGTTCTCACCCTTCTTTCCTGGTGCCTGTTGGACCCATATCTTATACTGTTCCAGTGTTTTAGCCTGTTGGGCTATTTCCATAGTGATGAGAATCCTCTTCTAAAAGCCTCCGGTGATTCTAGTTTTAATGCCATAAAGTAGGTAACACTGATACTATTGGAATTAGGAACCTCCTTCCTCTTCACCCTTGATTAGGGATAAAGAAGATGATGGATGAGATGTGATACAGGGACAACTAGCATGAGGGGTATTTCTCATGAGTATTTAAGTTAGCATTTTGATCTAAATCATAATACCTTGAGCTATCCATGTATATATTATTTGTGTTCATTTGGTTTTGATTATTTGTCTGTTTGTAGATGATTGTTTCCCATTGTTTCCTTTTTCTTTGACCTCCAAAATAATGATGTCAACCAATAGACAAGTCATCATTTTAACAGTTTTCCAATCTTCCTCGTCATTCATAGCAATAGCATTAATGTTGGGTTTGTTAAAGCCTTTAGTCATTTTGCTTACTGTATCTGCCATCTTAGATGTCATCTTAGCAAGGACTGCACTGCTTTCGCATAACTCATTGCAAAAAAAGTTCATGTCAAATCTTATAAAGAAAGCCCTAAAATTAAATTGCTGATATGAAATGAAATTCATGTGGATGGTATTGTAATGAATCAGTTTGCTGTTTCAAAGGTGATTTGCCTGAATCTCACTCTTATCTGACTCAACCTCAGGGAGACAGGAAGATGTGAGTTGAGCTATAATTTATTGGCAAGGGAGTTATAATTTCAACTCATTAAAGTAGGTATGTCAAACTGGAAAGATGAACCAAACATTATCAAAATTGTAAATCCTATTTCTGGGTCTGATAGATATTATTTAAACACTCGAGGCAAATATCTAGATGGTGTTGTATTTTGGGATCTCCATCATTTAGTTGAGCATAGCTCTGGGTTGACTAAATAATGAATGGTTTTGATATTTGACTTACATGCCTGTGTGTCAAACCTCGTATGTTGTAGCTCTCAGTGTTGAAATTGAGAACTATGAATTGTTGGTGGTTGCTATCTGTTTTGTATTGTAACACTCTGCTGGATCTCCCTTAATGCTCATGATTCATGGCATCTTTTTCATCTTCTAGTCGGGAAGGCCTTTGTTGTTGCTTCTGTAATTATATTTGGCGGTGCTGCTGTGACATTCAGTTGGGCTGTATCAAAGCTAGATATTCATAAGGTAAGTATTGGTGTTTGTCTGGTTTTGGCTCTACTTTTTCTTTTTTAGTACGCTGATAACTTTTTTGGTTAGTTATACTTGGTGATTGACAGTGATATTTCATCAAAAATTTAAATGAACAAATTGTTGGCAATAACAATAGCCGTTAGAGGTCATTTCTATGGATGATATACCAAAAGCATGTAAGACAATGAAGAACAGTTTTGACAGCCAACACTCATCATATCTACTATTAGAGAAACTCGAGATGTGTCATGAAGGATGATAAGCATGCAATAGTAATTATCCTGCGGAAAATGAGATTGATGTCAATCTGTGGAGCACAATTTGTTTCTGTCAAAAGCAACTCCTGAGGAGCTTGTTCTTTATGTCCTTTAGCCAGGCAATCTTTACTTTGGCCTTTCTTACATACAAATTTTTAATTGACGTAAAAATAATACTTATTAATCTGTATTAGTCACTCCAAATTAATATAATCATGGATTATTCTCATGAACAAAAGTTGTTTTTTATCTTGTGAGTATTTGAAATAAGATGCCACCTCCTGAATAAAACCTTTTGAGAAATCCAGGAGGTGATTTTAGAAAGTGCCTATGGGGCCCCACAAATTTTTTAAAATATGCTTATCATGTATATTCTGCTTTAAGTTACACTTGTTATTTATATCAACACTTACCCTCATTGTTGCAAGCCTGTGACATGGCATAGTCATTGTTGCTTTTGTTTAGATATTTCTGATGTATGTTTCAGTAGTGGAGAAATGAAATCGTACAATATACTTGGAATACTATATATAATAATATGTAGTAATACTAGTTATCAAAGACAGTGACTTTTAAATGTATATTGAGTTCAATTGATTTTGTGAAGCATACAAACATGAATATAAAAGATGAGTTTAAGAAGATTAAAAGCAACAGAAAGAAATCCCCCTTGTTAAGTTGGAGTGAGCATCAGCCCACAAAACTCTTCACTATATGATTCTGTTTACAACCCCATATGACTGGGGATGAAACAGGGGCTTTGCTGACATTGACATCTGTTTGATGTTCTTCAACATATATTGTAAGTTCAAAATTTCAGATAATGTTAATTGGGAGTTAAGTACTCAGCTTATTGTCTATTGTCTTCGCAGCCAGAATTCCAAAAATGTTCCCTCCTAAGCACACACACTTAAAAAAGAAAAAAATACAAATGGTGCTTGTGTTGCCTGAGGTCAAGATGCCATTTAGTCTGTTTTTCGGCGGTTTGTTTTCAACACTGCTGCCTTTAATTTGGTCAATTTATGCTATTGACAGCTTGATGACATCCGAGCCAGAGGGAAGGATTTGCTTCAGCCGAAGTTTGAGGCTCTCCGGGAGCAGCTGAATCCAGTCAGAAGTAGGGTATGTAAACTCAATCCGGGTGGTTGTTACTGTTATCATTATGTGTTTAGCTATCATACCTGTTTTATGAAGTAAACTAGAGAACAAAATTTCAGGCTGAAAGCATGTCAAGGAAATGGCACATTGAGATAGAGCACGATGTGAAGGAGAAGCCCATTGTAAAGGAGCTTTCAAAGATACTAGGTGCAAAATCATCCTAGTAACTTAAGTTTGTTCAAAGCTTGATAAAATAATGAAAAATTTTCGCTGAATTCCGTTTGTTTTTATGCATTTGTCAGATGCCCGTTTTCCCTTTGAGTCTGTTCATGTGTGATTTGAGTCTGTTCATGTGTGAATAGGTGATGGATTTTGTACAAGTGGAAGACCAAAATAAATATAATGAAGATGAGAACTATCTCTGACATTTGTGGCAGTGTACTAGCAATAGCATGTGTTTCTGTACTAAAGTTTCTTTGATGAAAAATGTTTGAAAGGCACCATTCAAACACCCTCTAACGCCTTTGGACGACATGTCAATCTCATTTATTCGCACGACTTTCATTCATCTCATCCATTCATGCCAATGCTGTTGATCATGTCAGGTTAAAATTTATTGCCCTAAGGCCCATGAGCACGTATAGAGAGCTAGCTAGGTTATTTTTTTCTCACTAAATCACGTCTGTTTTGTGTGTGTGCGCGCGCGCGTTACGTTGATACATTATGCTTGCCAAAAGTAGCACCAAATGGGCACACACCCACTTCCAAAAAAAAGTAAAATGAAGATTCTGATGATAATGTTAGAGATCTCTTAAAGTTGCAGCTTATGAATGCTTGAAAGGGGGACAATGTATTGAACTCCAAAATAAAATGAACTCTTTAAGAAAACTTGAGAGAGCTACATATTAAGTAAAACAGACTGAGGAAGAACTTCAGGATCAATTCTCTTCACTTTGCTTAGTCTTAAATCATTCAAACATACATGTACTGTAAAACATATCAATCCCAATCTCTGTCCATTTGATCATAGCCGTATTCCAATTAACAATTCTTAAACTCAAATCTCAGTGGCTTATAGCTTTTACTTTGTCACATCATCATGTCATATCACCAATTTCCTTTGACGAACACCAGCAATGTGCAATCCCCAAACACTGTCCCACGGCGATTGGATGTTTCTCTTACAGCTCATAATCTAAACCAGCTCCGTATTTCCAGGCCTCGAGATATCGATTCCATCGATACCTCATCTCTGGCGGAAATCTGTGTATGAATGGCCTAGGAAAGAAAAACATCTAAGTATGGCAAAAGACCATCTATGTTATTCACGATAAATCTGACAAACTACATGTAAATTCTTTTATCTCGTCTTTACTATCAAACTTATCACTTATCTTGACGAAAAGACAATGGAAAAGAACACTAATTACCTAATTAGAGGGTCAGCGAAGGTTGACAAGAGCGTGTAATGGCCGAGCATGAGAAAGTGGCCGGACCAATCAAAAAGCACTGGCAAACCTACCTGAAACAATAACCATGTCTATACAGATGCACATTTTAAGACAACCATCATGCCACCATTCCAGGATTCAATCAAGCTGTAGATCATGCTAACGGTATGATCCTTTTAAGAAAACAACTGGTTTCAAAGCATGTTTTTCTACCAAGACTTAGAAGGACAATTCGGTGTATGAAACTCCCACTACTATGGAGGCCCGGAGAAGAGTCAGAAAACTTTTAGATTTATTGCACATGATTTACCGTACAATTGCCATTGCACCAAACATCCCCTTCAAGTATAATGTATAGCAGTATAGACTCAAAAATCACCTGTTTAAAAATGGATGGTATGATCTGAGGTCTAGTAATCATAACTAAACCTAAAGTTTTGACAAGAGGTCCAAACTGAATCACATCCTGCAAAAAATTTAGAATACCAAGAAGCATGAGTCGCACAAAGACAGTGTGTGAATAAAGTGACCCTCAACAACAGAAAAAATAAACATGGAGTGCAACTATCTGAGTCCACGTGATTACGTATTGTCTACTTTGGAGCCGTAGGATTGGGCTTGTACTTGCATAGTTTTATTTCTCATGATTTCTCAAAAAAAAAAAAATGCCCGTTATTGTGAATATGTCTAAATATTATTATAAAGCATATCCATTCTCATTCCTTAGGTGACGTGGGATCCTAAACACCAAGTCCCACACTTCACCCTACTTAAGGAACGAGGTCGTCATTGCATGTAGCACGGGGGGAGAGAGAGAGAGAGAGAGACCTGGAGAAATGGTCTAAGGACAGGGTCACCCAGCTTCTGGAAAATTGAACCAATATTCAAGACAATGAAATATGAGTTAATTGTGTCAAAGTCAAGTCATGGGCATTTAAGCGTACCTCCATACTCTGGAAATTGACATGAAGAAGCTCGTTTATGAAACCAGGTGATACATTAGGCTTAGCTGACATTGCTCTTTGGAATAACCATGATGCACTTAAGTTTGGCTGCAGTAATGCCCCGTTTAATTCAAATAGATCTCCATCACAAAATTCACAACTAATTATTAAAATGTGTTGCTGTAGAGAGCTTTTATAATCCTCCCAATTGGCATACTCTTATATCCATCTAATAATTAGGATCAGATGTTGGATCGACAAATATTGTCTATTCAATAACTATTTAAATTACTTAATTAATTTTTACTATTTATCCATCCAACTTCTAATTCTGACTATTAAATAGATATTAAAACCTCTCCATTAGAAGGATCATAGCGGTACTCGTTGTACTAACCATGTATGGGTTCAGCAAAGACAGGTCATGAGAGTTGAGAAAATTGCCTTGAACTGCTTCATATATGCCTAGTTCACACAGCCAAATAAAATCAATTTCTTTCCTTTTCGCTAGGCAGCCAGTAGATATAATACTTGAATATTTTTCTCCCTCCGGAACTTTCAAGCTTCTGGGTCTGGGGCCAGTTGTAAACATTATGATATTTATGATATTAAATATCGATTGATATGTATTGATATTGAAAGGTTCTAATATTAATATTTTCTTATACCAAAAAAATCTAAATATATCTCTGTATTGGTAATATTCTGGAACAATTTTTTTGGGTATGTTTTGCTTTTAAAAGTTTGAATCCNAAATTACTATTAGCAATATAATCATATGATTCATATCCATACTGATATTTTTATCAATACTTCTAATTCTTCCTTTTGATAGTGGACAGAAGAAAGGGAACCAATTAGCACCAGGATAATCTAAGGCCACAGACGTACCAGTTGACAGCCTCTGAAGGTGCCTGGTCAAGCTCCCGAAACCGCCAAATGAGACCGGTGATTGTATGCCACTCGCGTCGCCAAACTGCAGAATATAAACATGTAACTTGGCAGCACTTGCATTCAACATCACAATGCGTGCCAGGCTTTACGTTTGCCGTGTATCATACCTGTAAAATACGGTTGAAAGCTGCTGGCAGGGGACTGTCATTTCACACACCCATCGTCCCCAATAAAAGAAAAATAAAGAAAAAAACATATGTAAGACTTTATGTACATAAAATTCAGAAAATGTGACAATAATATTGTCCTAAAATCGATAGCAAAAGATTATATAACTATCCCTGGTGAATAATATAAGCTGATCACAGAACACAGAGTAGTAACCCACCCAAGAGGGCACACACAGGTGCAATGCCCTGAGTGTCCTGGCTCAGTTCTTACCCCATTGCTGTGGTTCATTAACATACATGGTGTGTGAAGCTAAAAGAAAAGGAGTAAAGATATATGTGAATGCCATGCAAATTTAAGGTCATCAATCTTTCCTAGGAATGAAATATCAGCCGCCATGCAAAAATATAGGTTGATGTATATATTGCTAACAGATCCTGATATTAATATTCTTTTATGTCATAACAGAGCTACAATATGTTGTAATATTGACTAATATTTGTCCCAAGGTTTTGATTTGAAAAAAAAAAAAAAAACTTTGCATTCGACATATTAACAAACATATGACTGTAAATAATATTGATATTTTTATCAATACTCTTATTTCATCTCGATTTGAGAGAAATTTTTAGGTAAGCAATAGTAAGATTTTGTGAGATAGAGCATAGTCGGCAAATAGAACAAAAGGAGAACTCTTTGGGGGCTCGATGTCGTACAGCCCCTTTGCGTGGGCTCGATGTGGTTGAATATAAATTCAATAGCCCATGCACTTTTTCTTTTTCCTTGTTTTTAAAAATTTTGTTTTCAATTTTTTTAAAAAATAAAACAAATGGGCCAATTGATTTGTATCCAACAGCCTCAGAGCTAAGACAACAGTAAGGTGTAACCCCTTGGTTTTTTAGCTAAAGATTGCCGCATTGAATCAACAATAATTTGTTAGAAGAAAATCAAACATATTCCATTGAATGAATTCAGAAAAGGAACTACGAGCAAAATAGAATGAAGAATAAACAACGATTGTTCATACGTATGAATCTAATTTGTCCTTTATGCAGGTATAAAATACTTTGTCCTCATCACCTACATGAAACAAGGAAGTAGCAAATACCTTGAAATAGAAGGAACTGATACGTGGTAGTCATTGTTTCCTATACATAAACTCATGCATAACAGATGCTCGGATCCTAAGAACTTAAGAGAAGTAATAAAATGATGGAAAATCCGTCTAATAAACTGTTAGATTTCTATCACATTTTCTTTCAAACTTTCATATTCACTCGAATTATCTAGTATCCAAAGAGGGCATAGAGAAACCTCATTGCTTTCTAGCTTACCTGTCACGATAAGTAGGGAAGATGCCAAATATAACTCTCAAAATCTGGAGATCATCAAGAGAGACTCCCTGTCAATTACAAAGCATAAAATGATCCTCCATCGGTTTGACGTTGTTTTGATATCATTTTATATGTCACACAAATCTTGCGACACTAATAATGCAATATTGAGCTGAGAATAAATGCAACCAAAAGTCAGATTTTTTTTTTTTGGAGGGGTGGAGGGGGCTGAGTAAATCAGGCCATGATACGTGCTCCATGGCCGCACGCGGAGGATCGACGGCGAAGCATGGAGATTGTTGAGAGAAGGGGAGTCCTGACAGAGGAGGAATCAGGGAAAGAGGAGATATAGATGAGGGCACGTGCAGTAACAAAAAGGAAATAATAGAAAATAATATGTGTGTAGGGGTAATAGGGCTAACAATAATATCTAAATATATTCTCTAATTTTAGGAAGCGGTTGGATCACACAAGAGTTTCTGCTTCTGATAGTGTTCGAAAGAGAAAGTACCACAGCTACCACGGGTAAATTAATGAGCCCTGTAAATTCAATGAGTGAGTTTTGAAGGCTGTATTGATGAGTATGTAACATTACCGTCCCCATCAAAAGAACTTTGTCCTCAAGATTGAACGAGAGAAAAGTGTTATGAAGTGATATATTGCTGTAGGACCGCTCATAGCTTTCCAGAACCAATGCTGCTAGCTCAGTTGCCTAATAGCTTCTTGCCCTCTCAACATATTCTCGTGCTTCATCATATGTGCCACGACGAACTAACAGAACAACCCTGAAGAACGTACAACTACTACTTCCATCAGCACCAGCAGAAATATTTCCCATCACACAAAGCTCTGTGTCGTCACCATTATCAAGGCAGGAAACATATTCACCCAGAATCACGCATTCATCTGAGGTTTTCCTTCCACTAGATCTCTCCTTGCATGAGTGAAACCCTTTAACAGCAGAAATTTTAGGACCTCCAATTCAAGAATCTTCAAGAGTGAAATCCTTGCCGGAGGAGATGGATTTGAGCTTGTTGTAAGACTTGACTTTGCTATCCCACTGATCAAATGTATATCATCGTCCTCCTCAAGTGCTTGATCGGAGGGAAGCCCAATCATGCTTGACATACCAGCCAAAGACAACCACGGCAACTGATCAGATATAGTTGGATGTCCGAAACCTTGACTTTCAAGCGCATGGGTTCCAGACATTGCAATCGGCTCCTGTGTTGGGAAGACAATGCAACTGATCAACCCCTTTTTTTAAAGCATTTTACCAGTCTAGATGCTTCAAAAGATTCTCCAGGTGTTCTCCCTTCAGGGTCAAAAGTCACTGAGGAAAGCCTTCCCAACTGAATTTGAATAGTAGGGTCACCATATAGTAAGACAGCTTCTGCTCCACTCAAAAAGAGATTATAGATCTTCCCTGAAGCTTCCATGCCGATCTAACTTCCTCCTGTATTGACATTATGCTTCAGAGCACTTGAGTTCATACTTCGGACATGCCCATAATGAAATTCAAGGGCACCATACAAATCGTGCAGGCGCTTAGCAAACATCGAAACAGGTTGGTTGAGAATCTTTAGCAAAAGTTCTTGGTTGGAATCAAGTGCTCCTAGGGAAACAACAAATTCCTTTGACGCTGGAAAGTTTTTAGCAGTATAAAGGCATTTGACATTTCTAATGTTCTCCAAGAACGCAGAAAGGAATATCTCTGTTCCAGTAAGGCTTCTAGAGCTTGAAGAGGGTAGAAACAGATCAACAGGCCGTTCAACAGCTCCTAGTTGGCTGGCCTTGCTGAAAATTGCTTCAATATCGCCATCTATTACAGGGTCTTACACAAGCAGTCCACTACATAAAAAGCCTTGACCAGGTCCTTGATAAGGATCTTTCGTATATCCTTGGCCATGGCAGTCAATGTATCAGTACGCATTGGCAATATGATCAGCAAAAGTGAGGTTAACAGTGGTCGTCTTGACTTGATAGAAGGGCTCTAGGATAGGCATTGCTCTGCTAATGGTCTGCAAAAGTTGGAGAGCAATGATAGCTATGGAACCGGCTTTGCTGGATTTTACTGCTGCAAGGATGTTGATGATGGAGGTCACGTTTTTCTCCGTATCTATACAAACTAGAAGTGGCAGAGCATTGGTTCCCTTGAAGCCCAGAATATTCCTTCTGTTAGGGGTCTTGTATCGTCCTGACTGATCATACATGATCTGAATAAAGGGTAGAACAAATCCAGTAAGGAGCACAATATATATCATTGTCCTCACAGCAACGACCTCCATTATACCTTCACAACACATGAACCAAACGAGTGGTATAGTGTCTTGCAGATCCCACAGCTTTATTGCACCAGATGATGCTCCAGCAAGCACCAAACCCTTTGATGAGCCAAAAGCTAAGCAATCAACTGGACTAATATGACCACATAAACTTATCAAAGAAGTAGGCTTCTCAATCCAGTTCACTTGCACAACCACTCCATCAGTAAGGCGGACATATCCTTCAGTTTCCCTCACACTAACACATGACAACAAGTCCACAGCAAATTGGAGGGCCACATTTGGGGGAATAGTTAGAGGAGAGTTGGATTCACCAAAATCCAGCTTTGGAGGGACAGTGATGATGGCATTTTCACCTACCACCGTCTTGATTCTCGGGTCCCATCCTTTAATAATTTGTCTTTGTCCAAGAGTAAATTTGAAAGGCGTCCCCCTAACATGGCCTGCATGGAACTTTATTCCATCAAGCAAAATACCAATATAATGCACCTCAAACTCATCTCCATTTTCAGGAGTGTCCCAGTCTTCACTGGTCTTATAAAAACGATTGGCTAATTGTTTGTTAGGGTACCCAATGTTGAAGGGAGTACGCACACATACTTCAACACTAAAAGTGGCTGAGGATCCATCTCTGGAAACGGATACACTAGAAATTCTTTGTCATTGGGTTTGGCCTGGGTAACTGGAACGAACAACTGGGCAGTAATGTGAAACGTTTCACACTTGGAGCACAACCCATGTTCGTTGTCCGAGCCAAGATCTGACGCGTGTTGTGGTACGATCGTGTCTGTAACTCGTGGAACTCCTTCGATATTGAGGGTAAGTTGGGTCTTTGTTCAATATTGTGGAGCGATTGGCTGAGCTCAATGATGGACGACTGGATTTGCGCTGTAGTGGAAACTGCGGTGGACATGGTGGCACCAAATTTGTTGGTAGCTCATCGGAGGTCCTTCATCACGTTGGCAAGCTTGGCGATGGCCACTTCGAGTGTGTCGAGTGCTCGTTCTTCGATCTCCTCTACCTTTGTCACAATGAGAGCGCCATTTGATATGTGTTCCATGGCCGCATGCGGAGGATCGACGTCGAAGCGTGGAGATTGTTGAGGGAAGGGGAGTCTTGGTAGAGGAGGAATCGGGGAGAGAGGAGATACAGACGAGGGTGAGGGAGAGACATGAGCAAAGAAAGGAAAATTAGGGAAAGAAGGGAAAATGGGAAATGAAATCTAGAGAGAGTAATATTCTTTCTTCCCATTGATGATAAGTGGTGATATATTTATACATCCTAGGCCTAGCATACTAATCAGCTTACTAACAGTAATATGTCCATGTGCAATAACAAAAAGAAAATAATAGAAAATACTATGTGTATAAGGGTAATAGGGCTAACAATAATATCTGAATATATTCTCTAATTTTAAAAAGCGGTTGGACGGCACAAGAGTTTCTGCTTCTAATGGTGTTCGAAAGACGAAGTACCACAGCTACCACGGGTGAATTAATGAGCCCTGTAAATTCAGTGAGTGGACTTCGAAGGCTGTATTGATGAGTACATAACAGGCCAGCATCAAGATGTTGGAAAATAACAGAAGAAAGGCATTGTATTTGGAGTGTTGCTATGGTCCTTTCAATGAAAATATTCTCATATCTACATAAAGGACAGAATTAGAAATTGAACGAATAAATGACGGAGATCACCTAAGTGATTTAAATGATTATATTTAAAATTTATCCATCTAACCTTTAATTCTAATCGTACTATACATATAGGAGTCTTCCCATAACAAGCTTGGAGGTTGGGAAATCGGTAAGAGGTCAACAACACGAGGGAATCACTCATCCTTTGAAAGAAACTCACTCAACCTATAAATAATCTATTAAGTGAATCACTCTTTGATAAAGGATGTGCTCTCTCTCAAGAAAAGCAGCTTGTGCTTCTTTAAAAATAATAAGCACCGTGCTGAAAATTTAACATAGTAGTTAAAGCTAAGTTTCTTGGAAATCTTCTCTCATTTATTCAATATTGACCACATTAATTTTGAACTCTCTTCTCGTTGGAAGTCATTCTAGTCTACTTTCCGAGATGTGAAGTGGGAGAAAAGGGATATTATAATTAAGGTTAAGAATAAGACAACTTTTTTTTTATTTTTTGATTACTTTTTTGTATTGGCTTTTAATCTTGATGATCAAGTCCAATATCTTGAGCCACATCAACAGCGAAAATCAAACAATTACAAGAAATAAGGAAAGAGAAAGCAAAAGAGATGAAATGTGGACAATGGATAAGATTCAGAAGCAACTTCTAATACAAAATAGACAGCTAGAAGCGTGGTCACAAAGAGAGTGGAATCTGTGAATACCTGATAGCTCGGCATCAAATCCCAATAATATTCTAAGAGGCCTTCCAATTTAGGGCACCCAGGCTGAGGATCAACATATGTGAACATGTACGTGGTTCGATCCGTGGGACCAGAGCCAGCGGGAAAAGCCTGTGGATTCTTCATCTTAAGTTTTGAAAGCAAATATTCATCCATTTTATTTTATTTGGCTAATGTTCTTGAAAGGCAATTTACCTCCCAAAATAACTGTACTTCTGAAGGACCAATTTTCTTGACGGATGAACTACTATAGATGACATCACCTGTGTTGTTGTTGTTAATACCACGGGCGCAAGAACCGACAACAAGGCAAGCACCATCAGGTTTCCTTCCACGCCTTACCTGCAAAGCACATTCTTGAGTTTTGAATCACACCTTGGAACGATCCACCAGGGTATTCACGGATTGGATAGCACAACCATAAGCAGTTATTTCTGCTCAAATCGTTTGACAGGTTACCAAGCCATGAACAATTATTTCTACCTGAGCCATTTGACCAGTTCAGTTCAGGTGAAGGTTTTTTTTATAAAGATTAGTAAAATTATCAAATCACAAATATATAAATATGTATATAATATTTAAGCTGGTTTGGTTCAGGTCAGTAGGTTATCTTTTTTTGGGGAACACCTCTATTAAAAAATACATATTCTTAGNATAAAAAAATAAATATTTATATATAACATTCAAGTCAGATAAGTATAATATTAAAAACTATCAAACTGAATCCAAACCCAACAAGATTGCAATACTCAGAACCAAAATTGAAAGGTTTAGTTACCATTTTTCTGGTTCTGTTCAATTCGGCATGGATTTTAGTTTTTTTGCACGCCTCCACATCGAAGTGCCAGCACGAGCTAATAGTAAGTTTAAGCTATGGACACGTTATCGCTAAACTACATGTGACTTACGCCCCAAAGAGCAAACACGCAAAACTAAGTCTATTTGAATTGTAGTTAACTTCAATGGTTTTCTTAAAATCTTCCAAGCTTAGACAATCATAAATGGTATTTGGGAATTAAATTATAGATTGACTATAAGCAAGAATACCTGTTTAACCACAGGAGAAAAATTCCCCATAGCATCAATGATTAGCCGCGATGACAAAATCTTCCCCTCCGAAAGTTGCATGACCTACGATGGAAGATGGATTGGGCAGGTCATATTTGTAACTACTAGTAAGTGGAGGTAGTCGTCTACCCATGACTTTAAGGATAAGCTCATAAAAAAAGGCTTTTTCCACTCAGGAACTTGTGATGATAAAACTAACTGACTTCAATAGAGAGAGTCATGTCAGAATTATCTTATTTTTATCTTCTCTTGTACTCCAAACGGTGAAGATTTTGTCCTTACAATACAGAGGGCTAGGATTATAACAATATAATAAAATGTGTTAGACCCATTTTATAATCCTAGCAATTCAAGTTGTCAGGATGAAATTATCACTGTTGGGAACATCCGAGGGGCTCTAACAACTACCCATCAAAGATACAAAAAATCAAGGTTCCAAAATGAAAGAAGTTGCATAGTGAATCAGGCAGGCAAAAAGAAAATGATAAGGCTTATTTTGCAGGCTTAGGGATAATAACTTTCCCATTGTTCATCAAAAACCAAATTAGTTCATTACTTCTCATCCAGTTCAATTCCACAAATGTTTGCCATCGGAAGGACCAATCAAATTCACTTTCAAACTAAATTCAGCAGGCAATTGCTCAAGCACCAATGTCATAAACTGCAAACATGATCACTGAGTGATAGTAATCTTACAGCTGCGTCTTCATAAATGCATATGCTTGAGAAACTTTGACCCTCAAAGATGACCCCGCCAAGGGAATTGAAGCGTCTCTTCACAGTCTCTATTAGTTTCACAGGCCTACAATGTGAATATGAGAGTGAGAGTGATTAATGGGTTAACAAAATAATTACTTAATTCTCTCTCAAACCAGTTTATTGGTCAACGAAAAAAGAAATGCAATCAACAAATATTGTTAATTTGTTCACAATTGGTTACTTATTTGAAGCCTCCGGTATGATTAGGACTTAAGTTATCCCAAACATAAGAACAAAAAAGCAAACTAAACATGGTTGGCATACATTTTTAAGAAAAATTTTTGGAATTCAAGAGCAGTTAACATTTGCAGAGGGAATAGGAAGCCACAGAAGAGCAGTTACCGTTTTTGGGGAGATCTCAATAGCAGTTACCTTTGAATTTTGAAATTAAGCAACTCCTCGATTCCATACATTTACTCAGCAAACCCTATATTTTCAAGCACTAGAAGTGGAGGGTTTTTTCTCTCTTTCAGGAAGATATATTAATGTCAACAATTAGCAAAACAGAGAGGTAACATTCACATAAGTCTATGGATAAAACATCTGTCCGCTGTAAATGGCTCATTGCTGATTGCATCATACTTACAAGCTACAACTTCTAATAAATTATCTAATTTTCAACTTTAGCAAAGCTGCATGAAAACTAGTTCTGTTGAGCTACAACAAATGTAATTGGATTGCCAAATATGTAAACTAGACTTTTCTGTCTTTCTTATCAGAATCAATTCAGCCTGGATTTTTCGGCATTTCAAGTACATGCTCTACTATTTTACTCCTAAATCTGTCATCCAAGCACCTAGCCACCTTCCCTCTTTCAGTTTCACAGCATTTTATTCATGTTGCCAAGGACAGCAGCAAACCACACAATTATGTGCACGCACACATGCACACACAGGTAATATGCAATAAAAATTGAACTCAGCAAGCTGCAAGCTATATTCCAATCAACATTGTTGCGTAATAATAATTGCCTGGATAAACCTCGTTAAGGCCTTAGAAAAGGGGATTCCAACCGCAGCCACCAAATAAGCCATTATAATTAATAAATAATGCACAAGTTTTTCCTTTTAATAATAACCAACTTTCAGTGCTCTTTTGAACAATAATATGAATTATAAAATGGACTAGCATTTACACCTACAGAAAATATACAGTCACACTAGATTTGCACTTAACCACAAAAAAAAAAAAGAAAAAAGAAAAAGAAAGAGGCTAGTTTAATTCCCAGTGCAAAACACATATCTAACAGGACTTGACTCCCACGGCCCAAAAGACTGTTGGTTTCCCAACCTGTTGCTTCTAAAAAAGCTGCCCTCTCTCAGCTGGATGTTGGCACAGCATGGAGTTCGATATACTAAATTAATAAAAAGTATGTAATATAAGATCTGTGGTCTATCTATAATTTAATTATGATAGGATTCAGAAAGGTTAATTCAAAAAGATAAGAGGTTAACTTACGAAATGCCAATGTTAAGAATGTCTTCAACCCAAATCTCGCCCTTCCCTGCAAAGCCACATCTATTCTGCGCAATTTATAAAGAAAAAATGAAAATATAAAAATCATAAGGATAATGTCAAAAACATGGCAATGCCGTATGTCATCTCCTCACCTCTTTGAACCATTTTAAAAGAGTACTTTGTACCCATTAAACAACATCAACAAACTGCCTTAAGTGGTACAGACCTCAATTCCAGTCGGGAAAAAATGGTGGTGAAGACTACGAGGATTATACTGGCACAAGGTCCAAGTTCTCAAATAAAAGTAACTTCTACAAGTGAACAAATGATAATGTCTGGATTTTTGCCCTTTTTCAAGCAAAATGCTGTTAACCAATCAAATTGACAATAAATCATGTAGAGCCACCTTAACCCACATAGTAATCTGACACCTTGATATAGGAATAAATTAATATAAAGCAATTTACTCAAACAATGTGGCCTTAAGTCATTCATGTATTATGACAGATTTGATTGGTAATTAGGTATGAAAGACATGTGCTTATACAAGAACATTTAAACCTAGGAATGTGCTGGTTGTATTATAAGAACTCACAGGATTAAATTTAATAGCTGTAGCTTGTTCAATGTCTTCTTCGAGAAGAATGCCAACTTTTACAAGCTCCAATAGCTCTTTCCTTGAAATATTCCATTCTTGTTCCCTCTAATAACAAAGCACAATGATATTAGTGTCTTTCTATATCGGATGAATGATGATATTTATCAAGTAGTTATCATTCCAGGAACTTCAGCAATATGTTAGATATATTGATATACCCCTTTTAGTATATTCCTCTCCACAATGCCAATTTGAAGACCTTTAGCACACAATGCTGCAGCAATGAAGATTCCCAAAGTTCCTCCGCATACTAATACATCAAATTTCTCTACTGCATTGTCTGCCTTTTCAGAATGGAAAAATGACCCAGAAACACTTGAAACCACCTTTTGAGGTTCTTCAACAGCTGCACAATACTGGTAGTTTATTCTTTGCCACATCCAGATAATCAACTCATAAAACAAATAAATATCTACCTGTTGTAGCAGAGCAAATATTGGACCACAATTTGTCCAACCTCTTCAACGCACTATATGAATATGCTCCACCAGCACCGCCAACTTCAGCCGTAAATGAAATGTTTTCCATTATCCTCTACAAGATTGAGCAAAGAAGTAGGTTGAATGGAGTATACAACAAACAACTGTCCGAGTTATATTCAGAAAATGCTTAAAAGTGGTGACAACAGTGTATTTGGGTACCCGAACACTGTTAGCGGATGCAGCCAGGGAGAACAAAGAAGCCCGCAAAAGTAACATATCCCATTACATTTCATCAATGCATAAATTGAAGCCAGGGCCTGCCTATTTTCATCAAATGAACCAGTCGAGCCTAGTAAGGTAATCGACATGTCTGACTTGTTAACCAAACCAATCCAAATTGACAACTAGTCAAGATTTTCCACCAGTGGGTCAGTCGCAAGGATTGTTCTCCTCCATTCAACACGTCGACTTATTTACACCAAATGAAAATCAAGGGTCTGTCTCCCACCCATGTGTAGAGTATTTATACAAACACTTTGATGTAGGGAGGGGGGTGAAAATAGAGAGAAGAAGAATAGAGGGGTAGAGACAAGAAGTTAGACTAGAGGGGTAGGGACAAGAAAGGGATCAAACCAAAGGAGGAGAGAGAAATGGAAGCACAATTGCCCAATTGCAACTCAAATACTCATTCATTCATCAATCATCAATCATCCTAAATAATAGAAATGGCGGTCTTATATAAAGAACCCGCTATCTAAGAAAATTGGAAACAAATAACTTCCTAAAATTAAAAACAAATCATAATCAAATAACTTTCTCCTCCATTCAACACGTCGACTTATTTACACCAAATGAAAATCAAGGGTCTGTCTCCCACCCATGTGTAGAGTATTTATACAAACACTTACTATAGAAGCCATTATATTGAGTCATTCAGGAAAATGAATCACATAGCTGAGAGTGTTTTTCCTTTTCCTCTTTCTTGCTATTTGATAAGGAAGATTTGAAGGGGGGAAATGATGGGAATTGAACACAAGATATTGGCTTAGGCGAGATGAGAAGGCTACATGACACTGTGATTATTGGTTTGATCGACAGAAAGACATTTTAAATGTTATAAGGTAAGATAACAAATAATACATTCAAAGTATTATGACGCTTTGTAAAGCCCTGCGCATAGCAGGAATTTCGTGCGCCGGACTGCTCATTATAATGGCTTAGTTGAGTGGGTAGTAACCACTAGGCTACCCTTGATCTCCCCATATTCCTGAGAATGTCTTCATCACTCAAGTTTTGCGTGGACATGATTCAAGCCTTTTCAATAACTCATCAACGATAAAACTAACCACAAGTTACTCAATCCCATTGCTTGATCTCATGCTAATATTAGAACCAACACTTTTATAATATACAGTACAACTTTATACACTACAAAAACACTAATCTAATAAATAGTATGGTAGAAAGAAATCTATGAATCTTTCTACCATATTATCCGATCTCGTAGAAGACTTTTGATTCTAGCCTGCTCATTTCATTTAAGATTTAAGAAGCGAAATTGGAATATTTTTTTTTCTATTTTTTCAATCATTGATAACGAACTAAGAAGTCAAGTTTAATTCAGATTAATCATGTTGACTGAACGTTTATACATATATTATAAGTAAAAAAACAGTAGGAACTAGAATGAAAGTACATCAAAAGTTCTATCAATACCTATGCAAAAATTACTATCCCTTACCTTCCTTGTATATCGAACTGGATTCGGTGTTCATTTTCCTGTCTTCCATGCAAAACCATTGAAGGTTTTGAGTTCAACCAAATCTCATCACATTTTGAAGAACAAGAACATGTAGTGGAACGTTTTCTGTTGACAATTATCATCAATTTGCCTCTAAGTCAGGCCACAGTTTCTCTCTGTGGCCTTCCGTTGAATAGGTTGACATCATCTTAATCAAACTCCCTGGTCTTCTACACGTTCAAATTTCATTCCCCCATCAACATGCCAAGGGCATCATATTTTAAATTTTAAATCACAGACCTCTACATCGATCTTTTCATAAATTTCTCATTATAAGTTCACAGTGATCACTTAAACGGGTGATTAAAAAATTGTTAGGTCTAGTTTATTGACTTATTTATGTAACCAAATTTAGTCTCAATATAGTTATACATTAGTCTTTTTATTTATTAATATATGCTCATCAAAGTTGAAAAGGGTCAAATGCTTAAAAATGGTTGGAATGCGCAAACGTAAACTAGTATTCAAGCCAGCATTCAAATGCAAGGGTACTCACATACACATAATGTCACGTCCCAGAGCCTAATTCTAATAATAATTAATACGATCATTTCATTAGCAAATAATAAGTCCAAATTAAAAAAGGACGTGAGTTTTACGTTAATATCATAACTGATCCAAATAAAAATAAATATAATAAATGAACTAACTACAAGACCCAAAATACCACATCAGCATGTGGCCGGAAAACAAACCGCATCAACATGTCAATATACGCGTAAAGAGTTATATCTGAACCATCATAAGCTAATAATAAA
Organism: Nepenthes mirabilis; assembly: GCA_025585075.1. Lineage (NCBI taxonomy): Eukaryota > Viridiplantae > Streptophyta > Magnoliopsida > Caryophyllales > Nepenthaceae > Nepenthes > Nepenthes mirabilis. The sequence continues at coordinate 21,858 of JAODPA010086876.1, forward strand.
AAACTATATACAATATCAGATTCTTATAAAATCCTAAACTAATTTCTCTTCAAATCAACTCCTTCTTCAAAATCCTCACCTGTAAGTGCCAAACCCACTAATCTAAAGGGGGTTAGCGAAAATAAAAGTAAGAGTGAGTTGAAAACTCAATAAAGCATATAATTTACATAATTTAACATACCATTTGTATTAAAACATGCTGAAAGGTCAATAGATCAAATTTAGATGTAGTGACATAAATTTTCATAACAATTATACACAATTTCTAAATTTCTTTTTTCAGTTCTAAATTAAATGTGCTATATAAAATCATGTAATTCTTATAAATCAAGGGCTTAGTAGAACCTTACCGACTAAGGAGCAGATAATCGAAACTTGGATTATATTTGTTTTCACACAATTAAAAGCTTTACGCTACTATTTATGATCCGTAAGTGAACTGTCGTACATATCACCCTGTAAATATGGCTGAATGCCACTTTCATTCGCGGATGATAGATTCGAACCTCGATCACTATTATAATATATTAAGACATATCATAATATACCACTGCTGATATTCTTACAATGGTCCAATTCATAAACAAATGAAAACTCTACATAATTTTAATAATCATTGTATTTTCTCATTCTGGAGAAAATATTTTTACTCATTTAACAAATTGTAGAGTTTTTCTTTATAATCCTTTCAAATAATTATGATGCAGTGCATATACATCCTGCAAAAACTTAGATATACAAGTTCTTGAATATACAAAAGCTACATTATTAGTTTTTCAAACAAAATTTTAGAAAAATCAACAGCATTGTGACATTTCAACATTTCATTTCAAATAGCATGTGTGTAGGGATAAATTTATTAAACTTTTTAGGGCATGCAAAACATAAACTCAGTAATTTTAAGCATGCAAGAACATGGTACGCGAAATTTATAACATTTTAGATCATTAAACTAAGATCTCAACACATGCATAAACATTTTGCAAAGAATTACTTGGCAAATCAATTTACATGGGCTAAGAATATGATTTTCATAAAAAGGTGAAGAGAGATAATGAGAGTTCATGAATGTGATGTTTGAACAATTTAGCTACAAAATTATGATATATATGAGTATTTGAAATAATAAATACTCAATAGGGTAAAGAAAGAACGATAATAAAGGAAGAAAGATTTGGAGATGCACTTGTTTTAACTTTAAATTTTTAAGAATCTTGCTTGGATTGACTTCAAAAACCCTCCTCTAGCTTCTTCCCTCCCTCTCCTTCTCTTCTCCTCTTTTCCTTCTCTCTCACTCAAAATCTAGTAAAAAAATGACTAAATATCAGCCTAACATGACTTATATAGTAGACTTGGTGCATGTGCGCTTATCTGGCACATGAGCATTGCATTGGGCGCATGTCAAGCGTTGGCATTCTACATCAGCGTACTTGAGCATCCCTTAGGTTTGTATTGAGTGCGAATATACTGGAAAACACGCTCAAACTTCAGACAGAATTTGTCAGGCGCGACCTCACTGTTTAGGAGACGCATGTGCACGCATTGGGCGCCGGTCAAACATTATTCAACTCAATATGACCCAATCCAATTTCTTCTTTTGACCTCAACTTATTTATCTTAATTTAATTAATTATGATTAAATTTGAAATTCGAAACTCATTCTTTACGCACAATCTTAGCAAAAAAACAAAATGGGTCACTTACATGAGCCATTGGATCGCACATATGCGCCACGGGTCACACGAGTGCACCTTGGATTGCGCATTTGTGCAAATTAGCGGAATAGGTCATGCACATGTGCCATTGAATCGTGGACATGTTTGCTGATGTTTGAGTTAGCATTTGAATGCCAGTGTGCAGAATTCATAATTCTACATTTTTCTATCCAAATTTTTAGTCTCGTTTATAAATAGTTTCTTTTTTCTTGACCTAGCTGGCACCCACATGAAAATAAATGACGAGAGTGCGAGAGTGTGTAGGTATTAAAGAAGTAAAGAGTAAAAGAGAAAACCTTTTTTATTTTATTTTATTTTTGCACTTTATTTATAGTGTATATTGGTAATGTTGAACCAGTAATATTGGTAGTTTGCATTCGTAGTATTTAAAAGAGAATACTCTTTACCTGCATTGAATATTTAATTAATTTAGTCTTCAACGTCTTAAATGATGAAAATTATATCCGCTAAAAAATACTCAATTTTTCCGAAAACAACAGAGCACTCCAAGAGGAAATAAAATCTGAATCTGTTTCTTGGCCACTAATAGTGAACTCCTCTTTTGTTCAACCCAAAAAAGTGAAAAAGAAAAGGAGGATTACTTAACAAAACCCATCACAGCAATGGAGGAGAAAAAAAGGATTAAAGATCTAGTCCCGATAATATCAGTATCAATTTTCTGAAATTTGGAGTAAAGAAAGCAATAAACACACAGCAATAGGACATGAAAATGGAGTTTCAGGGCGGGGAGGGAGAAGAGTGAGGAGAGGGGATATATGTTACTTGGGTTCTGGAAGGAGATGGCTGCGCTTGAAAGGAAATACATGGGCGAGCTCTCATACTGGATCTTCTTTCAAGTGATGGGTAGTGAGAGGTGCCATGGACAAGCTTCGTGTGGTGGAGTCGAAGCACCGCCATTGCTGCCCAAGCACCCTTTCTACACTTTCAACATACTCTCAAACAATATAATGAACACCAGAAAATATTCCGCTTAAAATTGTTCCCAAATTTTCCCATTTATCTCCCGGAGCTCTGGAATTTTGCGTTCCAGGAACTGACACGTTTCCTGACACTGAGTTTGGTTGCAATCTCTGGAAGTTGAGCAAGCCAAGCGGTCGCAGAGCAGATATGAGTTTTAAATAAATAAATAT
>JAODPA010086887.1:0-24716 GCA_025585075.1 Nepenthes mirabilis
TTTCTCGTTTCTAAAGATTTCCCCACTCATCTTTCTCTCTATCTTGGCGATTCAAAGTTGGTGACTATCCACGTCGTCTTCCAACCAGTTTGACATATTGCCGCCGCTTGAAAGAAGGTCTTTTCTGTATCTTGAAATTGAAATTGATTTAGATTTGTGTTCGTTGGATTCTTTTTTTTTTTTTTGGTTTGGTAATCTCTGGGTATCTACAGATCTGATCCATTTGTATTAGATTTGATTCATTCTGATAGGTCCAGTCACGACATAGGCCAATTTGACAGTTAGCCCCCTTGTTAGTAAAACCCAATGCAAAGTAAGGCCCAAAGACCGTCCAGCCGGCCCACCTATCGCAAGAAGGCCAAGGGGGAACGATGGGCCGGGATGAGCAGACAGCCTTTGCGATTTAGCCAATTACAGCCAAAGTCCACCCTCCATCTTAACGATAACAGTCTGACAGTACAGAAAACATTGGCGCAACAGGCTTCAGCCAATGGTGGTAGCAATCAACCATGGGTAACTACCGTGCTCGTTAACCAGTGGCAGCCCAGCCAACCCACGCAAGAAACAGCCAGGCCCTTGTCAGCCATTACTAGCTGTGGTTACGTCATCGTCACAAGACGATATTTAACAACGGTGGTTCCCGTCAACGCCCTAACTGCATGCAAATTCTGGTGGGACACCTGCCATGAGTCTTGACATCAAAGCCTCCTCAACGAAGCACTGCAAATCTCTCTCACTATCGAAGGGAGGGGGGAGAGAGCTTTTCGAACAAACAGGGAAGGAGAAGACTCACAAACGTAGAGGACCCAAGCTCTCCTACCCAAACATAGCATTTTCTTCTCCACGCTAAGCCGCTCCCCATCGGGTGCACCCTAATGAGTCACTCACTGAATGCAACCATTTGGAGCTCAATCCTTTGTCTCTCTGAGCCGCTCCTCGTCGAGCACGTTATAGGAGCTCAGTCCTCCTCTCACATCCCCCACATACATACAACTCTACATTCTTTACATCCTCCTTGTATCTTTCTATTTCCTTAGAAAGATTTCTGATTTGAGTGTCGGAGGATAAATCGGAGAGTGAGTCCCGCCAATCTTCTATCCTGTTGTTCATTATTTGTGGTACGTAGGTTCCAAGTTAATAAATACGGAGACTGGACTCGTTCCAATTTGACCTATAAAGGAAGATCGAGTAGCATTTTAATCCGTACCACAACTCAAATCTTGGGATGCATCATTGGCGTTGTTTGTGGGAATGACATAAAAGACTAATCACCAACCACCACACTCAGAAAAGCGAACATGGTCTACACTAGGGCGCAAACCAGTGTGTCAATTAGGGACACCGCCACCTAAGGCGATGACCCCTCTGCGGGTAGCCATGCGTGTGAGCACCCTGAGCCTAATGTCCACGTGATGGCTGCCCAGATGGGAGATGTATTCAAAATGCTCTAAAGAATCAGCAACTGTGCGGACGAGTAATAGTTGGGGGATCCCGCCCCCACAGTACAAGTGTTGGCTTCTAAGAAGAAGAGTCAAAGGCCGAAGCAACCGGTTGAGAAGACCCCGAGACCCGATGATGCAGGGGGCCCAAGAGGCTTTGAGTAGTAGGGCTCAGTGCAACCGGAGGGCCATCCTAGCCACAGGATGCGAGAGGAAAGCCTTGAGTAGTGGAACCCTCACTATTCCCATAGTGACCACAGGCTCTTGGCCCAAGGAGAAGCCTCTTGCAACACGTGGCCACCACGAGCTAGGAGCCACATGAGCGCGCACCCTTCTCCAAATCAATCGGAGTTGAAGACCTTCCTCAACTCTAAGAGGGTCGCATCCACCTCTTTCATGAAGGAGGTGAAAAAGATATGGCAACACATTTTCAAGATATGGAGGACCACAGATCTGAGGAAATCGCCATTTGCGGTGGAGATTCGGGCATAGCCGCTCCCCCACAAATTCAAGATGCTAGCCCTCGAGTTATATGACGGGAGTGTTTATCTGATGGATCACTTTCGCACACTACTGAGTTTCCAGGGTCTAGGCGAGGCTGCCATATGTCAATACTTCCTTTTGACGCTCAAAGGGGACACACGCTTTTGGTTCTATAGTATTGAATTGAACTCTATCTGGACGTTCCAAGAGTTTGCCAACTACTTTCTACCTCAGTTCGCCTCCAATTAAAGGGAGGTGAAGCAACCATGGCACCTAGTCAGACTTCAGTAACGACGAGATGAGAGCTTGAAGCACTTCCTGGCATGCTTCACCGCCGAGGCCCAAAGGATATCTGGGCTTACTGACCAGGTAAAGTTCAGCACCTTCATTGCCACTCTAGAGTTGGGCAACTTCTTTAAACACTTGGCCCATTAAAACCCCAAACATTTCAGGAGACTGAGGAAATTGTCCGAGCTTACATAGTGGCTGAGGAGACCAATGAAGCTAAGCACCTGGAGTGCACTGATCAGCCGCTGGAGAGGTCAACAAACGATAAGAAGAGGAACAGGGATGACTACCATCCTAGAGGACCGCATAAGTAGCTATGGGTGGAGCCAGGTTCCTGAAAAGAATTCCGACCGCAGGACCTGACTCCTTTGATTGACACGTGTACAAATATCCTAATGTAGATATGGGATGAGAAGTTCTTGAAATTGCTCGAAGCGCCGAAGAACCCAGAGATAGGAGACCCGACCAAATACTGCTACTACCATCAGTCTCTGGGTTACGGAATTGAGAACTGCCGAACTCTACAGAGGAAAGTTGAAGACTTAATCCATCGAGGACATTTGACAAGGTTCTTGCAAATCTCAGGGTAGGCTCCCACAATAGAGGAGGAAGACGGACAGGAGCAGCCGATGAATTGAGTGGCAGTTGGGGTTGTCAATATGGTGACAATCAAGCCAGCCAAGGGCAATGTACCAATCGCCCGAAGAGCGCTTCCAGTAGCAAGAAGCCAAGAATAGGGGTCAGGACTGATGTCACTAGTTGGGGTGTATCTGTTCTCGTTTCGAACGGTACAATAGATTGTCAACTAAAATAAGTTTTTGTCGATAATGAAAACTCTTGAAATTTGCTATATTTTGATATTTTCTTTAAGCTTGAATAGAGACAGTAAGATGAAGCCCGCCGAACGACCCCTGTACGGTCTAGACAATGGGCTAGTACCCGTGCAATGAGTCGTCCAGTTGGAGGTCACATTGGGGACATACCCACACGTGGCCTCTGACATGCTCACGTTCTTGGTCATCAATCTTCCATCAGTTTACAATGCTATTTTAGGGCAACCTTGCCTAACCTCTTTCGAGGCAATGATATCGATCCCACACTTAAAGATAAAGTTTTCAACACCGTATGGCATCGGAGAAGTTTTAGGAGATCAGGTAAAATGGGCTGGACATGCTATCATTCCCAAGTTGCTCCAGCGACTCTAAGCTAACTGATTGGAGACTTTGACTTCCGAGATAGGCCACCCTGTAGCAGGCCCAATTGGGAGAGTCAACTAATCAAATTCCTTTGGACGCCAACGAGCCTGAAAAATGCACACACGTTGACAACTCCCTTTCAGGTCTTGCCCGACCAGCTTGTCACATTCCTCAGACAGAATACCGATGTCTTCACATAGACACCTATTGACATGCTAGGAAGCACAAGAAAAAGGCAAACGCTCAGTAGTTTCATTCATTAAATTCTTTTATAAAGTGTAAAAGCTTACATCAATGAGTACATAGTAGAAGAAACATTGCAAAATGAATGGAGCAAAAAACTGACAATGCACAGTTGCAAATGGACTTGGGAAAGACATGTGTAGGGAGGATTACATCAATGAGTACATGTGTCGATTTTGGAGAGGGCGCAGTCAAGTCATATCTTCTGGCGCATTAATTGCTAGGATTACAACTGCCCTATGCAACGACACATGGCAAAAAGCAACAGGCCACTTAGGCGGGAATCTCGAAATGGCTCTGCAACCCTTCAATTGCCCAGCTGACGGCATAGTGAAATGATGTGTCGAAGACAACCCCCAGGTTCTTCAAATTCAAGCATTACAGTCAATGAATCCGGTCAACGTTTGTTTCTGCTCTGTTTTTTAGATTTAAGCGTTACGGTTAACGAATATAGTCAACAATCATTTCTACTCCATTCTCCGGATTCAAGCATTACAGTCAACGAATTTGGTCAACGTTCACTTCCTCTCATTTCCCCAGATTCAAGCGATATGGTCAAGAGGACCGGCCAACCTCCATTTTGGAGTGCGAAATAAAAAAAAAGCAAAATATACATGGCAACGAAAGAAAAAAGCCAAAAAACAATTGCAAACTTTCTCATTAGCTTCCTCTTTACAAATTACACGGCCAACAGAAGCCAATACATGATAGTACAGATGGGAAGAGGAGGAGAGTTATAGGAGGGGCCCGTAACCCTCAAAAGAGTTGTCAAGATTTGAATATGGGAGGATTCAAATCTCGATAATAGCCACCCCCGCAAAAAGTGGCAACCAAAGCGGCATTCTGTACAAAAAAAGGGCGACCAAAGCAGTTTAAGCTTCATGGCTCGAAATAACAGCACCTAGAAACACAAACAGCCCGAGCTCCAAACCAGCAGCCAGGGCGGCAAGCTTCCCAGTGAGGTCGAGCTCCCGTTCCACCCCACTGGGCAACAAAGAAGGCAATGCTGATGAACGTTAAAGGTCCCTCAATTTATAGCACGCGAGGAAGCAAGAAGAAGCACTAAACGCCAAAGGACAACAGCACTGGTGAATCTGAAGAGAATCAAAAACTAAGGAAATCACGCCAAGAACAGTAAAAAAGAGAATCTGGGACAGACCTGATGAGACAACACAACCAGTGACGTCTCATCGTGAACATGTTAGAAGCCAAAAATTCAGGCCACCGGCATAGGGGCTAGTGATGGAAATGACTGTAGTGGGCCGGCCCAAAAGGATGAGTGGCCCAAAATCTATAGCGGCCCATTTATCCCTGGGATGTTCAACGCCGCAGTTAATCGGAAGAGCACCCTAAGTAGGCCGAATGTAGCCCAAAATAAATATGGCCCAGATCAAAATCAGCCCACATGTACCTTCCCAAGCTGAACAGTCATCTGCCTTAATTCTCCGCAGCTCCAAGAATGGCAACCCTTTCTGTAACAGAAATCTCGCAAAATCAGGGCACATTCTAGAAAGAAAGCCCCCAAATCAGTGCGCGACATTCAGAGGAAGCTTCAACAGTCACTATATGCGGTATCTCCACAGAAGGAAAGGAATCCTCTTTCCTAACCGTTGTAGCCCAAAATGGCTCCTGCATCCATGCGGGGGAAGAAAACGATCCCCATAGAGGGCGAGCATCTCGCCTCACCACCTAAGGAACCCGACGGAGGCCCACAACTATAAAAGGCCATGGAGATTCACTCCATAGGCACACTCTCTTACATACTTAAACTAATAGAAGCTCACCAAGTACTCAATCATCTAATTACTCTGCCCTCTTTTTGCTACTTGTTTTTAATGAACTCAGTACTCAGAGAGGCCGCTCTCCATGAGTATCCCACAACTAAAGCCACTCTCACAAGTGCATCTCCAATCCTCATTCTCAAATCCCTCACCCAGCATTCATCTTTGTATCCTCTGCGTTTACCTTCTTACTCACAAAAGGTCGATTACTGATATGAGCATCGAAGGATAAATCGGAGAGTGAGTCCTACTGTTTTTATTTAATTTCTTATCATTTTTTGTGGTGTGTAGGATCTCAAGTGTGCATGACAGTGATCGAAATCTGAAGAGCAGATTGACCCGAATCCCTTCTAAGTTTTGATCCAGGATGCATCATTATGTTTTATAAGATGAAATGTGTGCAACAATATAAGCCGATCAATCGCAGCCAAATTTAAATGTAGTTGAAAAATATTTTCAACAACAAGAATGTAGCCATGTATTTGGAAATGGGGCTAGTGTGTGGAGAAAAGATCTTGATGCTATAAAAAATACGAAAAATAAAGAACTTAAAGATTGTTCTATGTAAACAATAAGGAAAAATCCGTAGTCTCAAGAAGAAGAAAAGAAAGCAAATAAAACGTTTTGAGAGTCGAATATCAGTACTAGAGAATATTTTAAAGGAGTGACATCCAAATAATACACTTCAAAGTGCTATAAATTTGAGGGACAATGACATCTAATTGGGTCTGATGCGTCCCTGGTTCTTGGGTTATGGTACGGATTAGAGAGCCTTCCATTCTTCCACTACGAGTTGAATTGGAGCGGGTCCGATCTTCGTCAATGTTAATCTGGAACCTACATGCTATAAACAATAAACAGAAGGTCAGAGGGTGTCGAAAATTATTCTTACCGTATATCCTTCAACGTTCAAGTCAGAAATCTTTCTTAGAGAATAAAAAGATATTAGGAGGATACGAGAAATGAATAGATACATATAGCGATGGATGGAACATTTGGATGCGCCCGCTGATAGGCGGCTTAGATGTGCATCCGGCAGAGGGGCGGCCTAGAGGATCACCCAAATAGAGGCGACCAAGAGGTATACCCACAGAGGGGCGGCTTAGAGGTGCGTCCGATAGAAGGGTGGCCTAGAGGAGATCCTGCATAGGGGCGGCTTAGAGGTGCGCTTGGCAGAGGGGTGGCTTAGAGGTATGTCCGATAAAGGGGCGGCTTAGAGGTGCGTCGGTAGAAGGGCAGCTTAGAGGTGCGCTTGCAGGGTGGTGGCTTAGAGGTGCGCTCGTAGAGGCGATTTAAAGGAGCACCTAGTAGAGGGGCGGTTTAGAGGTGTGCCTGTTGTGGGGCAACTTAGAGGTTTGCTCGATAGAGGGATGGCTTAGAGGAGTGCTCGACAGAGGGGCGGCTTAGATGAGAAGGGCTAAACTGTACCGGTGGGTCAACATCTTGGTTACCTGAGTGGAGGGGTTGACTCTTGGACAGTAAGCTCCTGACTCTAAGACGAAGGGCTCCTGGGACAGAGGGCTCCTGGTACCATGATGAAGGGCTCTCGGCTCTGGGATGGAGGTCTCATGACTCCGGGACAGAGTGCTCCTTGCTTCGGGAATGAGAGCTCCTATCTTCGGGACGGAGGGCTCGTGGCTCTTGAATGAAGGGCTTGTGACTCCGGGACGGAGGGCTCCTTAGACGAAGTGCTCCTAACTCCAAGATGGAGGGCTCCTGGCTCTAGGACAGAGGGCTCCTTGCTCCTAAATAGAGGTCAGCTCCTCAATGGAGGGTAGGCCTCCAAGAAGGAGGGTAACTCCCGTTTGGAGGGTAAGCCTCTTAGAAGGATGGAAACTCCCCAATGAAGGGTAGGCCCCCTTCCTGGGAATGCCGACCCACTTGGAGCTTTGTGGAGCTTCTTGAAGCTTCTAGAGCTTGTCCTTTCAAACTTGAGGGTTGCTGGTTTTATAGTTTGATCCGTAGATGTACTCCTCTTGCTAGGGCAATGTGGGACATCTCACATTGGCAAAATTTTATTAGGCTGAAGTTGGATTGAGGGCTTATTGTGGGGCCTGACCCTTTAAGCCCATGGTCGCTGGACCCATCACTATCCCCCTATGTCGGGAGGTTTGAAAATTCAACCCCCGACATGTTATCATGGGTCATGATTGTGCGCGATCTCACTGACTTAATGCTAGTTGATGTCATCTTATGGCTATGGGGCTCTCTATGCCTTGCTTTATGAATCGTCTTTACCAGCCAAGTAATGTGAGAATTTGAAACTGGTATGAGCCCGCACAACCACAAGCCAAGATTGGCGAGAGTTGCCCTTCCTCGCTCGGAGGTGATAATATGGGGATGCATCTGAAGTCTGCCTTTGCTGCTGGCAAGTCATCAAGGAGGCCAAGCGCTGATCAGTCTTCGCCAATCAACATGGGTAAGAGCAACTTGCTTGGATGGACCGTGGGCGATGAGCCCCCCGGTGTACTTCGGTGCTGGAACGGATTGCTAGCGTCAACCGTGAGCAGTCCAAGTATCAGGAAAAATTCGAGAGCTCACAGAGCGAAGATCTTGGGATCAGGTTGCCTGACTACGAGGATGTGCTTCGGGAGGCCAAGCGGTGGCTTGCTACCTTTTGGAGAAAGTATGTTCTCAGAGGGAAGATCTTAGGCTCAAGATTATATTGCCTTGTTGCGAAGACGCATTTTGGGAGGTCAAGCTGTGACTTACTGCCTTCTCGAGAAATTATGCTCAAAGAGGCTGATGGAAGAGGACTCAACTCTGTCTAGAGGGATCTTGCTGACCTCGGATCTTCTTATTCGTGCCTCTGAAATGGGGTGCTCTAGATCAACGTAGATATGACTTGGTTGATTTCTCAGAAATAGAAGAGAAGCCTTCACTTATTCCAACCGCGAGCCATCCAAGTCTCAGGCAAGATCCAGGAGCATGTAGAGGGAAAATCTTAGGCTTGAGATCAGATTGTCTCGCTGCAAGGACACGCTTTGAGAGGTTGGTAGGCAACTTGCCTTACGATGCACGATCATTCGAGCTGTAGCAATATGGTGCACTTTTCATTCCTTGGAAGGGTTCTTCTCGTCGTGCATTGCTATTGGCTAGTCAGTTAATGGGACTGGGGACGAGGAACCCCCAGTGAACTCAGTTGTTGGAATTGGGGATCGTTTGGCTCTCAGATTGAGTGAATGGGTAAACACCATGACCACGGCCAAGCCTGGGATCCTGATCTCAGTAACTCCCTCTTCGCGGATGCCTCTTTGCTTTCTAGTGGAGTGACAGGGCTATTGAGGATGACTTGCGTCGGACTCCGATTATTCCCGTGAAGAGAAGTCATGGCCCTGAGGAGACACGGTTGTCGTTTAAGCCTCCTAGCTTTGACAAACGCGTCTGGTTGGTCGCACTCACCCCTGCCAAGAGGAGGTCGTGGTGCTGAGAAGATGTGGTTGCCGACTAAGCTTTGAGGCTATCGTTGCTGGGCTTTTGCTAGCCTAGGCCGTCGGTCGCATGTGTCGTCGGCGCTCGGTCCTATTGGAGGACATCGTAGCTTTCATGCATCTGGTCCTAGTCCACCAATCGTCATTGATTGATGGTGCTCTCTCCTTTGGGAGGAGGTCACCGCGCGCATGCTGCAAAGTCCCTAAGGTTTTGAGTTCGACCGCACTTGGGCCGTTCGGTGATGGAACTTAGGTTCAAATACAACCTTGTATGGGTCAATTAGTATGGGACCAAAGTTAAATTCGACCACGTTTGGGTCGCTTAGAGTGGGACCGAGGTTTAATCTGACCGCGTTTGGGCCACTAGGAGTGGGATTGAGGTTCGGTAATGGGTGAATGAGTATTTACTCGACTTAGGGGCAGTCTAGGTCGAATGAATTTATGCGGTGTTATGTAATCATTCATATGAGCAAATAATATTACTATTCTATTAACAGAAACATGATTCAAGTAGGCGGTATGGTACAATCAAGACTTACCTGAATTTCGCGTGGAGTTATTGTCGGCTCATGAGTGGTGCTTTTGTAATCGGCTCACTGTACCGAATGTACGGCAGGTGTGCACCGCTTCAGAGGGTCGTCGGGGCACTTTGGTAGGCATCTTGGCCTACAGCCTCTATGCTCCATGGGATTTGGTCCTTAGCCTTGGATTGGTTGGGCAGCATGCTGCTCTCGTGTTGGGTGGCCTACTGGCTAGTAATTCAGGTCCCATTATCGACTGATACTGCGTTAAGTGACTTCGACCGATGCAGCGCTTGGCTGGATGATGTTTTCTGTGATGCAATGGGTGGCGGGTTGAGCACGTCGAGCCCCCATCGTGAGTATTACCATAACTTTTGCAGAGTTTGCTGCTATGCAACGAGTCGATCAGAGGCGTTGTGGTGGATCGGCCTGCTGACTGGTGTGCCTTTCTTGGGAAAATCATCGAGTCCAAGGATGGCTATGAACAAGGGAATAGCCACCTGAGCTGATGGTCTCGTATCTATGGCCTCTACTCTTTGAAAGGTTGGGTTCACCTCACCGAGCCCATAGGGTTCAAAGCTAGCGCCTCTTGGCAGCACTTGGAGCAGCGTGGATCGTATCACTCTAGGCCTTCATCTGTGCTTCATAGCTTGGCCGACCTTCTAGCCCCTGCTAGGCCCTGTCGCTCATGATCGCTCAGGTCACGAGGTCATCAGGCCACTGAATCTTCCGCAGATGTTTGTCTGCTTTGCTAGTTTAGGAGTTGGAGGGAGAAGCCCCCAATGTAACATCTTTGTTTGGACGTGAGAGGTCCAGAAGTGGGCACCAGACTCTGATGCGGCCAGACTAGACTACTGCGGGATGGATCTAGTTGCCGGACAGGGCTGCGGCCGGACTAGACTAGGGCATCGAACTAGGCTTGGCTAGACATGATCAGAGCGCCAGATTGATTAGGGGCAGGGAACGGGTCTCAGACGGGAAGGAGTAGTGTCAAACTGGTGGGACTCTGGATTGTTAACGTCAGAGCCAGACTAATTCTAGAGCTGGGCTAGCATGCAACCGGACTGAATTTGGGCACTAGACTTGCCTTGGGTGCTGGACAGGGAGTAGCGAACTAGATCAAAGGCATCGAAGTGTATCTAAGCATAGGATGCAAATCCGGCTGCCTGATTGGATCTGAGGCACAAGACTAAGCCTAGCGTGTCGAACAGGGTCATGGACGGGCACAGTCATGACTAAACTGAGTTGCGGCCGAGCTCGGTCTGAGAGGCATTCATATATGATAGAGAGGAGGCCAAGGGGATGCGTTCATATAAGATAGCTAGAACCGCATTTGGTGGACCAACAAGGCACACCTAAGGATGGCGATGAGGATTGCCGATGGAGGGTGGTCCCAGCATGGATGACGATGCCGGTCACAGTTATAGCCACCTTGTGACAGTGCAGGTGGCGATACAAGCTCCATCGAGGGTTTTCTCTTCCTCTCTCTACCGTTCCTCACAATATACCGAGATTTTGGTCGATTGCCTCAAGATTACAAACACAAGATCAACGTCCACAAAGAGGAGAGAAGTATTTGCTTACCTCGATTTGTTAATTCTCCTCCAGCGGTGACGACGGCGGCGGTGGCTCTTCGTGGCTCACGATCTTCTTCCTTCACACCGCGGTGCAAATCGGAGGGTGGAGAATGGAGAGAGCCTCGTCAGCTTTCGATCCGGGCGGCAGTCTCCTCTGGCCCACAGCGTGGCGTCTTCGGACTAGTCCTGCTGCGTCCATTGGATTTGTTCCTCGCTTTAGCGAGGCCGCTCGCGAGTGTTGGACTAGGCAGTAGTTTGTCCACTGACTCCACATGGGACCACTCCACATTGGGAGAGGTTGCCAATTGTCTTGGGAGTGGCAAGGCATTGTCGTTCTGAGCTGTGGCCTGGCTCCCTGTGACTGGATCGATCTTTCCTCTTGGAGTGGGCCCCGTCACTCATATCCTCCCTAATACCGAAGTCGTCGAGGTCATCAGGTCGGCTGATTCTCTGAGGATGCTGACTTTATTTGATCGTCTGGAAGCTAAATGATGAAACCCCCAGTGTTACATCTTTAGACAGGTGCAAACGATCTAACGACAATAGGTCCAGACCACCTGGCTGGACAGGGAGCGCTTGCATGCTCGGGGTCGATTGTTCGTCCGCATGGTTACCCAGAGGGAGGTCATCGCCACGGGAGACTTTGCCTCCGGTTGATGTAATAGCTCATCTATGGGATGTTGATCTTCTTCAACCATTTTGGAGTTAAAGGATGGAGCCCCAATATTGTACTTTTAGACAGATGCAAAGGGTCAAGAAAAGGGGTGCTCAGCTGAGCACCAGACGCCCGTACGTTTGGTGTCGGTCACCTATTGACATGGTTACCTGATGAGGGGTCGTCACCATAAGAGGCGATATTTTCATCTGATGTGCTGGGTGGAGCACGAGTATTAACTGTGTTTGTTTTATTGTTGTGAGGTTGAAAGACTTTTTAGTCATTTCTATAGATGTCACCAATGAAGCATCCCTGGTTCTCGAGTTATGATACGGATTAGGGAGCCTTCCATTCTTCCACTGCGGGTCGAATTGGAACGGGTCTGGTCTCCGTCGCTGTTAATTTGAAACCTGCACCCCATAAACTATAAATAGGAGGTCAGAGGATGGTAAAAATTGCTTTCACTGTATATCCTCCGACGCTGAAATCAAAAATCTTTTTCAGAGAATAGAAAGATGCTAGAAAAATATGATAATTGAATAGATGCATATAACGGTAGATAGGGCATTTGGATGCGCTCGCTGATGAGTAGCTTGGAGATGCACTCGGCAAAAGAGTGGCCTAAATGAGCGCCTGCATAGGGGCGGCCTAAAGTAGCGCCCGATAGAGGGGCGACCAAGAGGTGCATCCGCAGAGGGATGACTTAGAGATGCGTCCGCCAGAGGGGCTGCATAGGGGCAACTTGGATATGCGCCCGACAAAGGGGCAACTTAGAAATGCGCCCACAGATGTGCGGTTTAGAGGTGCGCCCAGCAAATGAATGACTTAGAGGTGCCCCGGTAGAGGGACGGCTTAGAGGAGCGTCCAGCAGAGGGGTGGCTTACAGGTACGCTCGGAGGGGAGCGGCTTAGAGGTGCACCAGACAGAGGGATGACTTAGAGGAGAAGGACTAAACTGTACTTATGGGCCAATATCCTGGTCACCTGAGCAGAGGGGTTGACTCTTGGACAATGAGTTCTTAACTCCTGTACGGAGGGCTTGTAGCACCGGGAAGGAGGGCTCCTGACTCCGGGATGGAGATCTCATGGCTCCAAGATGGAGGGCTCGTGGTTCCGAGACGGAGTGCTCCTGGCTCTAAGACAGAGGGCTTTTAGCTTCGAAACGGAGGATTTGTGACTCTGGGACGAAGTGCTCTTGGATCTGGGAGGGAGGGCTCCTGGCTCTGGAACGAAGTGCTTCTCGCTCTGAGATGGAGGACTACTGGCTCCTAGGTGGAGGCCAACTCCTCAATGAAGGGTAGGCTTCCTAAAAGGAGGGAAACTCCCGTCTGGAGGGTAAGTCTTTTGTAAGGAGGGTAACTTCAAACTTCGGGAAGGAGGGCAACTCCTCAATGGAGGGTAGGCTCCCTTTTTGGAAATGTCGAGCCATTTGGAGCTTTGTGAAGCTTCTAGAGCTTGTCCTTTCTTGGATAAGTATTTTCCAACAAGCCATTGGGAGCAAAAAGATGATGAGTTTATGTGGTTAAGGTAAGGGAGCTGGACTATGGCTAAATATGATGTCAAGTTCACGGAGCTATCTCGTTATGCTCAGCACATGATCCATGATGAGGCTAGGAAAGCAAAAAAATTTCAATAAGAGCTAAAGGATGAGATTCGGAGGCAACTTATAACTTTTAAGTTGAGGGCTTATTGAGATGTGTTAGATCGAGCTCCACTATTCAAAAAGGAGCTCGAGAGGGAAAAGTTCTTCGAGAAGAAGACAACTAGCCGTGGAGACCAAAGTTGGGGGCAAAGTTCAAGATCGGGAAGATCCCACAAGAAGGAATAAGCGGTAGACAAAGGAAAGAAGGGAGATGAAAATCAGATGGTATTGAGCCCACAATCATCTTTGACTATGTGCCCGCATTACGGTAATATGTATGGAGGAAGGCCCTGTTTTAATGTATTGGAGGTATGCTTCAACTGTGACCAGTCGGGCCACATGATCAAGGATTTTTCTTATCCTAAGAGGCTGACAGCGAAAAAGCCCAACATTTCGAGCAAAGCGTTTACTGTAACGGTACAAGATACAAAGACATCGCCCAACTTCATGGAAGGTACTCTATTTTTAATACTCCAACTCATATACTTTTGGATTCAGTGCTACTCATTCATTTGTATCCCCATAGTTTGTTTGCTATTTATTGTCATCCCGAAGGATTTTGGAGTATTCATTAGTCGTGTCAACACCTGCGGGATCGTCTATGATTACCGATATTGTGTGCCTGAGATGCATTGTTTGGGTTAATGGGCTGCAACTGAGTGTAAACTTAATTTTGCTAGATATGTATGATTTTGATATAATTCTAAATATGAATTTGTTCTCAAGTTACCATACTAGTATTGATTGTTTTCACAAAAGAGTCCATTTTGCTATTCCAAGGTGTGAATCGTTCTATTTTCAAGATGTAATACAAAAAGAATTTTCCTATTTAATCTTAATCTTGCACGCTTGACACTTAATAAAAAATGGATGTCAAGCCTACTTGGTTTATACTAGCACGATCAGGTTCCATAACATGCCAGCAAGAGACATATCGAAGGTTTGCAAATTTGAGGATGTGTTCTAGGAATATCTATCGGATTGTTGCCGCATCATGAAATTGAGTTTGAGATCAAGATTGTACTCAGGGCGGCACCGATCTCAATGACACTGAATAGAATGGCATCGGCGGAATTTAAAAAGTTGAAGCAGCAATTACAATAGCTCTTAGAGAAGGGATTTATACGACCAAGTATATTGCCATGGGGTGCTCCAGTACTGTTAGTAAAGAACAAGGATGGATCATTGTGATTGTGTATTGATTATCGGGATTTGAATAAGATTACTATAAAAAATAAGTATCCATTGCCAAGAATCGATGATTTATTTGATCAATTGTAAGGGACCCAAGTGTTTTAAAAGATCGATCTTCGCTCGGGATACCATCAATTTAGGATTAAGAAGGAAGACGTGGTGACGACTGTATTTCGAACGAGGTACAGACATTAGACGTGGTGACGGCTGTATTTCGAATGAGGTACGGACATTATAAGTTTTTAGTTATATCGCTTGGATTAACTAATACCCCTACACCTTTTATAGACTTAATGAATGAGTATTTCAACCATATTTGTATAAATTTGTGGTGGTATTCATCGACGACATTTTAATATACTCAAGGAGTTATGATGAGTATGAGACCCATTTGAGAATTGTACTCCAAACAGTTCGAGAGAGGAGATTATATGCCAAACTGAAGAAGTGTGAATTTTAGCTAAATGAAGTAATGTTCTTGGGATACGTTATTTCGAAAGGAGGTATTTCGGTTGACCTAAAAAAGATTAAGATCGTTTTTAATTGGAGCCGACCAATGATGGTAATGGAGGTTCAAAGTTTTCTTAGAATAACAAATTATTACCAAAGATTTATAGAAATTTTCTCTAGAATTGCCATGCCGTTGACTTGATTGATGCAGTAAGAAACTAAGTTTATTTGGACAAAGGAATGTGAACTCAACTTTCATGAGTTAAAGACCCAGTTAACAACCTCTCCGATTTTGACAATTCCAAAAGGATCAAGTGGGTTTGTGGTTTATTGTGATGCGTCCAAAACCGAATTATGTTGCATTCTAATGCAACATGGGAAGGTGATAGCTTATGAGTCAAGACAATAGAAAACTCATAAAAGGAACCACCTGACTTATGACTTAGAATTTGCAACAACGATCTTTGCCTTAAAGATTTGGAGGCACTACTTGTACGTTGAGAGATGTTTTGTGTACTTTGATCATAAAAGCCTTGAATACGTGTTCTCTTATAAGGAATTGAACATGAGACAAAAAAAAATGGATGGACTTTCTAAAGGACCATGATTGTGAGATACAATATCAACTCTAAAAAGCCAATGTTGTGGCAGATGCCTTAGGTTGCCAACAGCTTGGAAGGTAATCGGGTGATTTTGTCATATTTTCAAATTCAACTTGAGGTATTAGAGAATATCAAAAGAAATCAAATGAATGATCCATTTTTAGTGAATATTGCTGAAAATTTGAGTTGAGACTCCAGAGTTGATTTTAGCATTTGTACCGATGCAGTCTTGAAGTTTCACGATCGGATTTGTGTGCCGAACATCAGAGAATTGAAGGAAAAAATCATGAAGGACACATATCGATCCAAGTATACAATCCACCCAAGGATGAATAAGATGTATCAAGATTTAAGAAAAAATATTTTGGTGGAGGAACATGAGAAGAGAAATTGCAACTAATGTGGGGAGGTGCCTAACTTGTCAACAATTGAAGGCTAACCGCAAGAAGCTACCCAACCTATTACAACCAATGTCTATCCCTAACTTGAAGTGGGAAGACATATCAATGGACTTTGTATTGGGGTTACTGAGAACACCAAGTAATCATGATACAATTTAGGTTATTGTTGACCGGCTCATGAAATCGACACATTTCCAAACTGTTAGAACGACGTTCTCAAGAAATCAGTTGGCCAACATGTATATTAATGAGATAGTTAGGCTACATGGTGTACCTGCATCCATTATATCTGATCAAGATCCGAGATTTGTCTTTAAGTTTTGGGAAAGTTTGCATCGTGAATTAGGGACAAGTTTAAAATTCAGTACAACTTATCATCTACAAATGAAAGGGCAACCTAAGCAAACTATCCAGATTTTGGAGAACATGCTAATAACTTCGGTTTTAGAGTTGATAGGTAATTGGGATGATCACCTAATATTAGTAGAGTTTGCTTACAATAATAGCTATCAAGCAAATATTGCAATGGCTGCGTTTGAAGTTTTGTATGGGAGGAAATGCTGTTCCTCGATCCATTGGGAAGAGATGGGTAATAAACAGCTTTTGGGACCGAAAGTTATTAAGGAGATATCAGATAAAATCAGATTGATCTATGAGAAATTGAAAGTGGTCTAGAGTAGACAAAAGAGTTACGCTGATTGAAGGAGATCAGAGCTAAGTTTCATGGTTAGAGAATGTCCTTTTGAAAATATTACCATCAAAGGGAATCTTGAGATTTGGGATTAAGGAAAAATGGAAGCCAAGGTTCATTGGACCATTTGAAAACTTGGAGAAAGTCGGTGAAGTGGCCTATCGATTGGCTTTACCACTCAGTTTGGAGGAGGCACACAATGTTTTCCACATGTCAATGCTATGGAAGTATGCTTATGATCCGACGCATATAATTGAATATGAACAATTGAGGATTAACAAGGATTTGATGTACACTAAGGAACCAGTTCAGATTTTAGGTCATCGAGATCAAGTTCTTCGAACAAAGACTATACCGTTGGTCAAGGTCTTATGGAGGAATTACTCGTAGGAAGAGGTCACGTGGGAGCGGGAAGACGAAATTCGAGATAAATACCCGCACTTATTTCACCAATGAGGTATGTAATTACTGTTAAATTTCAAAAATGAAATTTTTATAAGGAGAAGAAGATTGTAATGCTCAAATCTTTGAAATTATTACAATCATGATTAATTAAATTAATACAATCAAAACTAAGGTTAAAGAATACAAAAAAAAAAAAAAATTGAATTAAAAGAGCCAAATTGGACTGACTGAATATGAGTTTAATGCATGTTTAAATCTATATTTGAGCCTGAACAGGTCTAAAATGTGCTCGAGCCTAAATAAATAGAGACCATGCACCTGAAGCGCGCTCGAACTCAGAAAATAGAGACCTTGTGCCCTGCATGTTTATAATATATATGTTCTAGGCTTGTAATATAATCTGCATGTTTCAATAATTAGAATAATTAAGCCCTGCATGTGAAGTATTAAAGCTGATATTACAAAAATTGCCATGTTTGTTGACTTTTGCTGCATTTTCTAAATTTCTGATGAAATCCGTGATTTAAATTTATGCTGTAACTTATTAATGTTCTAATTTATCAAGTGTACATTTTATAAAAGCTGAAAAATATATATATATGTTGGCACTTAAAATCTGAAATTCTAAATTTTATACTAAATATACAACTCATGCTAAATTTCTGCATTAAGTACTGAATTTTGAGTTTCCAAAATTTTAAACTTTTAATTTATGCACGATCAAATTTCTACTAAAATATGGGCATAAAAATATAAATTATAGAAAGAAACTCTACAATATGTTAAAAATTATAATTATATTCTCCATGAGTGAGAACATTAAGAACCAAGTGTAAAATTCTTACAAGAATTAAGAAACTGAATCAAAGATTATTTTAACGGGTAGTATTCTTTGATATGCCTTAATATATTGTTGTGAGATATCAATTTTTGACTCTATATAACCGTGAGGTTAAGAAACGACGTCTGACCCCATCTATATGATGATATATAAATGACTCACATCTAGGTCTGGAATAGGAGCATATGGCCATTCGTTGTGTGAAAACATATACAAGCCGGTCTTCAATAGTCCACCCTATTAGTTGATAAGACCTATTGGCCCGATTCCTAAAGAAAAGTAAGATTTAAACTTGATTTCATAACTAAAAATAAGATAAGAAATTGAAAATGCATCATGTAAGTTCTCCATACAAATTTTATGCCTATGCACACAATCATGATTTCTATTTCCTTTCATTGTGTATTTACTGGGCTATAAGGTCTCCATACAAATTGACCTATTCTCTTGCTGTTTACTAACCCTTCAAATGAGATGCATGGATATTTACCGGATGAGCAAGAGCAAAGGCCGAGAAGCTTTTGTTTATGTACCCATGAATAATTTTTGTTGGTTTATATTTTCAGACAATGTTAATGTATTTAATGACTGTATTGTATTCAATTACAATTCTAGACCTCGGTTTGTTATGTAATTTGGTTTCCGGGAAACGGTTAGAGGCTTAAGGTGTTGTATTGCGTTGTTCGGTGTCAGTATGTATATCATGTTAAGCTTGGGCTGCTTTTGTATGTGTTTGGATTGTGATTTTTTACTATAAATAATCTGATTTTATAGGCCAGCAAAATCAATGATATGACACTGGTTGATAATGTCAAAATTTCTAGATGTGTTCAGTTGACCTTATAAAAAAAAATAGTTTCGGCGAATTTTTGTCACGTATTATTTTCAAACTGACAGGCATTTTTCCCTCAATATGGTCTGACGTCGTCGTATATTTCAGTCGATGTAGGTGCCACCGTTGTCATGGCTAAGCTTTTCGGTCATGTGAAAATCAACTCATTGTGTATTTATTTTTGAGTCGGTTATAATAATGAGAGGATTTAGGACATGATACGTCCCACACTAAGTCTAGTTAGGATGTCACAGAATGCATCTGTCATCACGAATTTGATTTATGCTGCTGCGTGTCTAGATTATCTAGTGCATAATCCTTACAATAAAAGGTCATTTATCTGGTGTTTTTCCCAATGGCACATACTGACAAAGTGGAAATAGGAAATTCTTGGTTACCGAAAAAAGAGAATCAAACAGGACAAATCTTCCAGAATCGACTAAGTTAGGCCTACCAAAAAATAATAGCACCTGTGGAAGTGGGCTGGCTAATTGGTTGGTAGAACAATCCTTCGATTTTACTCAACCTGCAGCACCAAAAACTCTGAAAGGAAAAGCAATCTACCACTCTCCCAAATCAGAATCTCCCTAGTGCAGTTGCAATACAACTTCAATTCTGTTGTTGTCATTGAGCAGGAATTCATCTAATCAGATCTACCAAAATTGGAGGACAAATGAAAAAGCAACCCTTCAAACGGAAGGAAATTGGGACGCAAAAGGAGCTCTTTCAAACTAACTAGCATTTAAACCAACAGAAGCCACGCATCTATGCGATGCTATTGCATTCAGAAAGACAAAAGCAATGAAAAAAATGCCTTCAGAGGAGACCCCTCTGCCTGCTTTTGCCGTTCCTCATAGTCAAACTCGTATTTCAATCCTCCCCAAATCACAAATCCATCTGCCGGTATGCAAAACTTTCACCCAAATGAAGAGGATGGACTTGACACTTAGTAGGAGGAGACTCATCCATGTGCTTTTGTTGGCACTAGCTTTCATGTCCGTCGTCCGGCTTCTAAGGATAGGCATTAGCACCTACTCTTCCACACCACACACCACCGTGCCGTCCCTGAGGGCTTGCAACCCGCAATCTTCAACATGCAGGAGAATATCATCCCATGAACAACTAGTCACTCCAACACTGCAAAAAGGTGATGCCGCCTCGCCTCCTCTGAGGACTTGCAACCCAGAATCTTCAACTTGTATGAGCATATCATCCCATGAACAATTAGTTTCCCCAACACCTCAAACAACCGGTACTGCCACCACTGCCGCCGCGGTCACAGTCAAAGAATACCAGTTTCTGGCAGATCTCATCACCAAAAGAGCTCCCTGCAATTTTCTTATCTTTGGGCTAGAGGATCAATACCTTCTCCTGTCCGAAATCAATGCAGCTGGAACCACTATCTTTCTTGAAGACAACCCGGAAAAGCTCAAGAAACCGACAAGAAGATCCAACAGCACCCAAGTTTACAAGGTCAATTATGACAAACCAGCAAGAGATGCTTTCAGATTACTCAAGCAGGCCAGGAAGCAGCTTGCTTGTGCACCAAATGCTGGGCCTCTAGAAGTGTCTGCTTGCAGGCTAGCTTTGAAAGGATTGCCAAAAGTGGTCTACATGCATAAGTGGGATGTGGTGCTGGTGGATGGACCAAGCAGCGACAGTCCAGAGGCACCGGGAAGGATGGCTGCTATCTACACCGCAAGTTTAATAGCACGAACTGGGAACATCACAAACATAGTGGTACACGATGTCGATCGAACAATAGAAAAATGGTTTTGTTGGGAGTTTCTATGCGAAGAAAATCTAGTTTCTTCAAAAGGAAAATTCTGGAATTTCAAGATTGTGGGTAGTGGCCTATCCAACTCTACTAGTTTTTGCTCCCACAAGAAATTATCAGGTGTCAGGGTTTAGATTTCGGTCTAAGTCTCCGTAGACAAGATTAGGGTTAAGGATATCGAGAATGGTTCAAATTTTTCTGTTGAAATAAAATTTTTCTAACAACATATTCTAAAAATTGTGACGATCTTTCACGCAAAGGGAACAATCGTGGATCGGAAAGCACCTCGGAAGACAATGGTGGAGATGCAGCTGGGAAGATGGGATAAAAACAAAGAGACCGTTGACCAAATGCTTGTGTTTTAATCATTCTCCTGCAGACAAACAAGCTGATTTAATCATAGTATATATCCCCTCAAAAAGAGGCTATGCATGCATGAGATACACATCACAGTGTGACAAACTTGCAGGAATTTGCACATACCAGATGTAACTTAATGAGTCCAAATAAGTAGGCGGACAAGGCTTCAGAAAAGGAAGCAGCCAACATCAAACACTCAACTTTATCTTGAGTGCAGAAGCAAATGGGAGAATCAAAAAAACTTGTCGACAAAACAAGTTGTTTGCTAAAGGGAAAATAGCAGCATGTATGATATCTGGCAAATGATGAGAGAAAGATAGCAGCATGTATGATGAAATTGTCATCCAAAGGGAATTAGGCATTCCAAAACACATAGTTTCAACCCCTTAATAAATTTGGGAAATAAGTGAAAACACAAACATACAATACACGTAAATTATATTTGAATCTAAATGATATAACCAATAAAAAGCATATAATATAAAGTAATAAACAACAATAACAAAGGCACAATTTTTGATGACAAAAGAAAATCTCTATAACCACGCTATTGAGTAAAACCCTCCAGGCTTCAATGGCCAAGAAAGATATCCACTAAGTTAACTTTCGGACCAAGTGGTACAGACGAGCTTATCTAACCGACTTACTCCTATCTTGTGGCCCCTACTAAGGAACTCCTTGGATTTGCCCGCGACAACAGAACTGGATACTTTCCGGTCTTCTTGTTAATTTTCCTTCATAATCCATAAAATTACCGCACACCACTGGAACCCAGTTTCTACGCCACCAATATCACTAACGAGGGTTATCAGACCGAAAAAAGTATAAACAATAAAATGGTGAGGGGAAGAAAACTCTGGAATTTTGGCACACGAATCAAAGGAGAGTTTTCTCTATTGGACATCAATTGGAAGCTAAAATGATAGTATTTTGCCCTTGGCAGCCCGAAACCAATGTTAAAAAAAAAGGCCATTAGAAACATGCACGCTGCAGCGCTCAAGCCATTCTAGAATTCGCACCAAGGGGGCACCTAGGGTGCACCTAGAGCAAGACATGAATGATTAATACTCGTAAAATTGCGCTAATGGCACGCCTCGAGCGAGCAACTAAGGCTCCCTCTTTGGTTTTTGAGCCAAGGGCGCACCATGATGATACCTCTCTCCATTTTGCGCAAATGGCATGCCTCCAGTGAGCCACAATAGCTTTTGATATTTTGTGCCAATGGCACGCCTAGGACGCGCCTCGAACAAGCCACGATGATAGCTCTTGTGAAATTACGCCAGGGCCTAGCTCGGGTGAGCTTAGAGCGTGGCCACTCGGGAAGATGCGCTAGGTTCTAGATTAAGCATGAAGTGAGTGTGGAGATAGGAGAGATGCTTCGGCGACCATCGGATAAGAAACCATTGCAGATATTCAGAGCAATAAAAATGCTTCACCAACGAATAACCCAATACGGTCACGAAATATGTCAATATAAAATATACTTCATAATCTCCTCCTTTGACAATTTTGTGACAACACTCCACAAAAAGAATAAAAGAAAGTATAAGGTAAGTACGGGGTCAGACACGGCTAAAATAAAACTCGTGTACATAAAAATCTACACCTAATAGACAACAGACACAATACATAAATCAAAGTAGATGAAAATATAAATGAGTTGCTATGCCGAAAGATAGCTATTGTTCTTGTTTAACCATGGTTAGTACAAAAATAGATAAAAGTAAAAGAATAACAGCAATAAACAAATGGATAATAACTAAGCTCAATTGTAACATGAATCAAATGTAAACATAATAATTAAGCACAATGAAACTCTCCCTAACAAATGAAACCAATGAAACAAAAAGAGAAGCCTCCCCCTATCAAAACAACCTTCCCCTAAGAAATATAAGAAAGATAACTCTCCCTCTAAAAAAGATGACTAATTCCCCCTTTTGTCGTGAATGACCAAAGGGTATCAATCAAACTCGGAAGAATCCTGAGGAGCTTGCCGGAGGGACTGCCGTGCGGAAGAGAGACAAGAAGGCTACGCCGCATAACTATGAAGCTGCTCTTCCTAAGTAGCAAGATGAGAGTCAAGGCGTTGAAAACAGTCAAGCATCTCGAACTGAAGCTATGCTTGAGAAGCAGAAATGCACAGAATGCAAGACTCCATCTGCTCATTAGATTTGGACAAGCAGGCAAGCTGCTTTGATATGCAGGATAGTTGACCCATAATCTGGGAGGAGAAAGAGGAAGAAGATGCAGAAAGATGCAAGAGGCTGGGATTCGATGGCTTAGCCCCGACCGCACCGGATATGTCCTCTAGAGGAGCATCATTAAGGGGATCATCTGGAGATGGGAAGCGACAACGGGAGTGGGCTTGGCATTGTTTGAACATGGTGCGATTAATAAGCTTGCTAAGCTGCGCTCAGAGAAGGTCCGAAAACTGGACGCCTAAACCCATGATTAGGTGTTGGATAAGACAACTATAGAGAAAGTTGTCATCTTTCCTAGAAATGAAATGATCGAGCATATGAGAGCAAATATGGAACGGAAGATCAATGGGCAACCCACGCAGAAGAGTGTAAAGGAAGAGGACTTTATCTTCTGAGAGAGAAGAGAAGTGTTTGACCGGAAAGAGATTGAACAGCATGATCCAGCATACAACCATCCTCGGACGAGTGAGAAGATTGGTTTTGAATGATCTCCCATGCCACTCCATGGGAGAGCCATGAAGATAAGAGGCAATCTTATCTCGAGGTGGCATGGTATTTCTTGGATAAGGACAAACAGGATTGACGACCAGAGAAAGATGTAGAGTACGGGACATCACATCCGGAGTAATCCGGATGTGACTCCCCCTCAAAAAGGTGGAAAAAGAATGGACTTTATGATCATGAATATTAGCGAGAAACTCTTGAATTAAGAGTTCAGAGGGGGCAATAAGATTGATGAGGACCAGCTCCCAATGACGGTCCATGAACAGAGAGGAAATCGAAGGATCGAGAGAGGCAAGGTCGACTTCCCGTTCAAGGGTAAGGTGCCTGTAGGACATACAGGAGGTATACAGCTCCTTTGCTTCGGGACTAGAGAAATGAACGGGCTCGGAGTGCCCGCTTGCCCAAGGATGCTTGCTGATGGATTTTCTGGAGGTAGATTTTCAAAGAGCCGACATCTGTGTAGCAAAAAGAATAGAGAACACTGAGACAACCAAATTCTAAGACAGACCATCACGACACGCAGGACGAAAAAACCGGCGTGCAAAGCCGCTGACCACGCTGCAAAGGATGGCCTGCGGGCAGGCGCAGCGCACACTGCCAGCGACACAGGAAAGCGCCACAACAGGGCCAGATTGCAGCGCAGGGGATGAGGTTCAGCCCAGAAGAACCTTTGCCAGCAGCAGTGTCGCAGCCGCACCAGCACCGTTGGCGGCGACACCAGCCCTACCACCGGAAAACACCACTACAGTTGCGCAGCCGTCCTCACAAACCCCACAATCGACAGCAAGGCTCCAGACAAGGTTCTGGGCCGCAAGAGAAATGGGGAAGAAACCCCACAACTGTCGATCAGATTTACGCTCCTGGGGCATGATTAACAGAAAATCAGACCCAAATATGCTTACAACATGAAGCAATTGAACAAAAACCGCTGAGAAAATGGGCGTCCATGGAGGAAACTGAAAACCGCCATTAATGGCGACGGGAAGCTCAAAAACGAAGAAGGTGGAGGAATTACCTTTGCGAGCACCCAATATTTGGAGGAGGCCATTTAGAAGATTTGGAGGCTATGGGAGTAGAGAGAGGAAGAGAGAAGATTTTTGGGCAATGAAATTCACTTTTCTTGATTTAATTTTTCTTTCCAAACTTTATTATTTTGTATAAATTTATTATTTTATCATTCAAAAGTTTGATATGATTGATTAG
>JAODPA010086898.1:0-24707 GCA_025585075.1 Nepenthes mirabilis
TGTGCCTAGCACTCTTTTCCACCACTTCTGGCGTAGTTATTACGAAAATGCCACTTGACCTAACAAAAAAATATGTTGACTAGACCGCCGCTGAATCCGGCATCAATTTGCCTACTTCAGTCCAGATTTTCTGACCGCACTTCAAAATCTGACATTTATTATATCGATATTTGAGGTCAATTATTACAACGTAGACGACAAGTTAAAGTCTTCCTTATCCAATCAAGAATCGAGACCTATACTTACAATATCGACATTTATTATATCAATTTTTTTTCGTATTTAAAAATCTTAATTTCTACCTTCTATTAAACGGGTAAAAATACGAAAAAAAAAATGGAGGGGAGGGGGGGGGCTAATGGTTGCGATAAAGCTGTTTTTTAATAATTAAAAAAATCAACTAGATTTTAAAATTTTGAATTTCAAAGTGGCTACATTTTAACCATATATTTTCAAATGGATGATCGCGATTGCGAGAAGTCGGGAACGCTGCAGGCCCTGAATCTGAAAGCCTCAGGCCAGATAGTTTCCGAATGGAATTCTACAGTTTCCCTCGAAAAAACTTTGAAAAGGGGTCAAAACCTCCAATAAATCTTATGTTACCCACGGTATCCGCCATTTTAGTGGAAAATTTAAACCAAAAACAAGCTCATGCAATGCCTTTAGAAAAGCCGAAGCCACAAGACAGATGAGATGGGGTCCAGGTGCATAGACACGATTCCGGTGCCAAGCACTCATAAATGAAGGATTCCTGCAAAATGCTTCAAGGGTCAAGCATGGAATAAAATATCAGTTAACATGTCAATATTAGCCCCCTTGACACCACTATTTTCCAAATATCATGACAAAATCGAAATGTCGTCGTATCAACAATGTCAGCCGATATTCAATCTGACAGTTTCCGACACGTCAACTGACATCTGCAAGACATGTTCCGATTTATAGGAGCACATCTGACCAAAGTTTAATATCCGATATGGCCAATACTGATATGATTGTGAAGGAATACCAACACAGATGCCGATATTTTCATCCATGTTCTAGCAATAGGCTCATAACACCTGATGGGGGGCATACCATTTCACTTTGAAGTACTTCAAAAGAGGAAGGTACCTGATTTTGTGTTCATAATCCCAAGGATGTTATCCGACGGTTGGGGATCACCTAACTCTGTCTGCAAAACCACAGCAAAAGCAATCAGTAGGAACAAGGAAAGTAATTTCAACTTCAACAAATTATAATCACAAACAAATAAGTTTGCAAGCAATAAGAGTCTGTATACAAAAAGGTTAAAGCGTCATATACAACAACAAAGTTTTAATTTTAAGTCTGCTACACATAACAAGCTTTTGTAATTTCATACGATTTAGTATAGTATCCTTAAAGTACATGAGCAATTTTAAATCATTTTTCAATGCCTTGATCCAAGTTCAGAGCCGTATAATAAGCAAAAAATAGCAAATGGACAGAACCGGCTCATGAGATCTCCAATGAGCCCAGGAATCTCTGCAGATTTTCGGTTCTCGCTAAGTGACCATCAGTTGCTTCACATAATCAAACTCGTGATCACACGTCCGAAAACCGGGAGGCTCAGTGGATATAGGGGAATAGTTGAAGGTATGACCAGAGAAAATCATGCTAGCCTTTGGTCTTAAGCTCCACTGCTATAGCTCTATGAATAGTTCCTTTAGGGATACTCCTGAGCTGCTGGCCTACCAATAGTAAAGAAATGCGACAATAAAGTCATAAAGTGGGGTTGGCAATTTGATTCCGTTTTCGTCATTCTATTCGATTTAGTATAATATCCTCTAAGAGTAGAAGTAATCTAAGTTTTTCTTTGTCTGTCTCTTCATTTCTCCAAACCACAACTAACTCATCTTTCTTCACAGGTACTTTATTTGGCCTACTGTTGACGTGTTCAAATCACCTTCAACATCATTTCTTCATCTTATCTTTTGTAGGCGCAACTTTTAAGCATTTATCAATATCATCATTCTTTATCTTTAGTATGACCCTAACTAATCCATATTAGAATTATTCTTTATCTGTGCGGCACAAAGTTTGTCAGCATAGAATTTAGAAATAAGACACTGACGCTTTCCTTCCAAGGTAAAAAAATCAGCTATGCTCAACAGGAGTCTAGAAATAACACTATCGGTGGTATGCTCTATTTCGCATGTCAACTAAAAACTCATCAACTTGCTCATAGTAGAGAGAACATACTTTTAGGATCTAATATCCGGGCTTATTTACAGATTCTTCCTCGGTCATGTATCACAAGTGCCTTTTTCCTTCCATCCACATACCACCGATCGACGGTCCTAGTCAGCCAATTCACTTGAGTAGTTACAAAATAGCAAACGAAAGGCCAACAGACCAAGTCGTAAACAAAATGTTACTTTGCCCAAAAGCTAGAAGCAAGATGTTCAAAATAGAATGCCAACAGCCTCTTCCTCTGAATCTGCCCCGCTTGGCTAGCACAGATAGTCACACTAATTAAGACTTCAACCGAGCTATTAGGCTTAAAAACCTCTTCCTTCTGAGTGAGTGAAAAATGTTCATCATTCGACTCACTTTTGCATTTCCTTTAGGAATGAGGCCATATACCTATCAAAAGATACTGATGTAGGGAGGAGGGTGAAAGTAGAGAGAAGAAGAATAGAGGGGTAAGGACAAGAAGTTAGACTAGAGGGGCAGAGACAAGAAAGGGATCAAACCAAAGGGGGAGAGAGAAAGGGAAGCACAATTGNAAATAACTTTAAAAGGGGAAAGGAAATCAAATGGTAAATAAAATCAAATTTCTACTAAATAAAATCAAATCAAATCTAATTAATAATCAAAATTGCTATGGAAATAAAATCAAAACTAATTTGGAAGGCAAATCAAAGTAAAAATTCGTCTCGGATGTCCGCATCAGATACCTAAACCTTCAAAGAAAGATTCAAATATAAGTTGGGTGAGGGCAATAAACTATGGGCTTCACTTACCATCACCAGACAATATATAATCCCCTCACATTTATACTGGAAGCAAGTTACTTTGCACATACTGATTATCTCATTTGACCAAATCTGCAAACAGACATTTACTCAAGAAACGGCAAGAAGAAATGAACTGAACAATTACAGTCAAATTTATAACCTTGTTAGCAAAATTTTCCTGAGAAAGTGAAAATAATTTGCTGCATTTCAGACAGAAATTTCCAGCAAATAGCTAGCTTATGTGTCTCATTCATTTGAATATTCAATTAAACACATCACTCAAATGCTATGAGCTACAGAACTGGCTGGATTACCAAGCAATGGCATACTTCAGGAGATGATAACTCAGCCACTCCACAATCAACGCTCCTCTTACATGCAGCTATCATCACAGATTAGGATACCTACCAAAAATCTTGAATTTCTTCCAAGGCATTATCATCACTGGTCAGTTATCATATGCATAGGAACATCAAGTGACCGAGATGTTGCCACATCCAATAGGTTAATTATCACCAAGACTCACTGAATAAATCTGTATGTAATATAGGATAAAATTGCATGCATCTAACCCTCTTCATTTCTTCGAAAACGGCATCATGACCTAGTCATTTATTGTATGCCTAGGAACATCAAGTGACTAAGATGTTACCGTGTCCAACAGGTCAATTAACATCAAGACTCACTGAATAAATCTGTACGTAATAGAGGATATAACTGCGGACATCTAACCCTCCCACTTTTTCCTACAATAGCACATCATGACCCAGTCATTTATTGTATGCTTAGGAACATCAAGTGAGTAAGATGTTGTCACGTCCAATAGGTCAATTATCATCACGACTCGTTAAATAAGTTTGTATGTAATATCGAGTAAAATTGCGTACATCTAACCCTTCCAATTTCCTCCAAATAGCATCATGACTGGATCATTTGTTGTACGCTTTGGAACATCAAGTAAGGCTTGATGTCATATATTGTCACACCCAATAAATCTAGGGTAAGGCTTACCAAATAAATCTACATATAATCCCACGGTAAGGCTGTGTAGATCTAACCCTCCCAATTTCAGCCATACAGTATCATGTCCCCATTATTTATTATATGCTTAGAAACATCCAGATGACTAAGATGTTGCCACATCGAACAGGTCAATTATTATCAAGCTTGTAATATAGGGTAAGGCCAGTACGGCTAATCCTCCCAATTTCTTCCAAGAAAGCATTGTGATCCAGTCATTTATTGTATACTGAGGAACATCTAGTAAATAAGATATCCCCACATCCAATAGGTCAATTATCATCAAGGCTAACTAGAGCAATCTGTCTGTAGTCTATGATAAATATCAAACGCTTCCAATTTCTTCCAATACAGCATCATGACTCGGTCATTGTTTACGCTTAGAAACATCAACTGACTAAGATATTGCCATATCCAACAGGTCTATTATCATCAAACGGTAAGATATTGCCATATCCAACTGACTAAACAAATCCATCAGTAATCTAACGGTAAGGCTGCATATACTTTGACCCTCCCAAAAAACCCACGATGTGAAAGCCTTAGACACTGGGTCACCCTAACAACACAAACTTCTCACCAAACAGTCTGTATAAGAGATTTCTATTATTTGATGCAATTAAGTAAAAACTCAGAAGCTCATCACTCACAAATTCCAAGAGCAGAAAAGAAGTAACTAGCAAGGAAGATAACACTGACTAACAAATAAAACTAAATTCAGATCAACCATAGTGAAATTGGAAATTCTCAAATGTTCAGCATATGTTAACATATAGTTCTTGATGATAAAAAATTCTCTACTAAAACAAATATTACCACAGAAAACAGAGACGGGATACCTGCCTATGAAGCTCGGATCATTTGTCGGCGCCTTGTAGTAGCCTGCCACATCCACCATCTTTCCAGAGTTATTTGTCGAATCTTCATCGAATGAAAGCTTTGTCCACTACGAGGAGGAGAGTTTATCTGGACCGTTGAATGATAACATTGCAGAAGAGCAATCCGTATATGATGGGCTCTTATTGGGCACTGTTCTCTTTGCTGTTGTTGAGAATCCGCAAAAAGGATTAATAAGACCTAACATCTCTCAGCTCAGATATGGTATATCCATTCTTAGCGACAAATTCATCATCCGAAAGATCGAAATCCATTGGAACCAAGGTTTTATCAAACTTTTCATCACCAATATCAGACTGAACACAACGAAATCCAACTTATGGTTCACACTGTAGAGAATATAAAGCTCATGAAAAGTGGAAAAAGGCTTGAGTAGCTGGTAATATTTATAATGTTCCCAAGATTGTAGCAAGGGATCATCAATGAACCTTAGCTAATAGATGGATCCGTGAAGCGGTAGCTTTCAAAACCGGAAGACCAACTTTACAACTAAACCACCAATAAGACCAATTCCATTCAGTAGGTCAACAAATAGAAAAGGGCCAAAGCAACTAACCCTCAGATTATCAATATCATACCAATAAAATCAATCTAAAATATCAGTCAAGCAACATGACTACATAACATCAAGTTTACACTAACCATCTTTGCCCATTAAAAACCTCTTCTGCCATATTCTTTCCATAGATGCCACCACAAACCCTCGTTTCAATTATCCAGCAAGATAAATCTGTCTACAGAAGTTGTTACCTCCACTTTCTTGCTTAGAAGACAGAAAACAAAATTACATAACTGAATTGACCAAAAGCAATAAATAAAAAAACTATGAACACCCGCATACTCCTTGGACAAGCAGCCACAATTGGGCCTTTCTTTCATCAGGTAGCCACCTCTTCTAATCATACATCTATTGCCCAGCCTGTTAGGCTCACACCTTCAATAAAATTTGGCCACCTTACTCATGGCCAGATTGAGAACTCTGGATATCATATTTTCCCATATTCTGATTCCAAAAATCCTACCATTCTATAAATCTGACAAATGAACTTGGGTCATGACTTCTCATATAAGCAAAAATCTATGCTTCAACAGAATTCGTATATCACTAAATCACACAGATAACAGCTTCAAAAGCGCATCATAATTTGAAATCCAACAGCATATTAAATTCGATCCCCTGAATCAAGGATTTCTCAAGGCCTAAACAAGTCATATCTGAAAACTGAAAACATCATAATCTCAGGCGGGCAATGCATAGCCTGCTGAAACGGTCATGCCAAAAAAACTGAAACCAGCATTGCACCCTTATGTTCAATCATAATTTAGGAAATGCCACTTCTCTACTCAATTCCATCAACATGCTGCTGCTCGCGGAATGGCAAATGAAAAGTTGTGCAATCTTGAAGAAAATGTAAAATGTAGAAATAATTATTCATCCACCTAAATAATACTTAATTTCCGGCTACAGAATGCCACTTGGCAATTGTCGCTAAACATTCAAACTTCCATGAGTCTGCAATAGAGCTGGAACCGATGAATAGAACCATAAAAGCCATATCAAGAGGCAAAAACTTATCAAAGAATTTTGCATAATTAAGTGAATACCAACCAGTTTTCTAAAAAAAAAAATCATCTCACCCCTCCCTGAAAAGAAAACCACTGGTTTGTGGGGCAAATAAGAGATAAAGTTGTAACCATGATGATTTTGCATTAAAAGTCAGCTCCCATAAGTAAGCTTAAACTGCAGACCAGAAAAAGATGCCTTGCGTATAACAACATCATCTGATCAGCTGAGCACTGCTGGAGTACCAGTTCCTATCATTGCCCAAGAACAGATACGTTTTTCAAAAATGTTTCAGCACGTCTATTGTATCCAGATGTATGTTCTGGAAAGCTTTCAATTGTTTGCATTCATCTAACTGAAATGAATAGGAAGGGCATGATAAAAGCAACTGATACTGTCCATAGTAGAAACCTTACATTCCCACATTACAGAACTCTCCAAACCGAAAAAACCAAATAACCAAAGAATCAGGCATCAAAATCAAAGACACAGGCCACAAGCTCCAACCTCAATTATGTTTGGGCATGCAAATTTCTCCTCAAGTAAAACAAACTTATGTAGAGATTCAGTCTAATAGCAAGTGCAAGCACATACAAAAGAATCAAGTTTATGTTACAACCTCGAGGTCATGGATTCCAATTTGAGAAACTACCTCAATGACAGCACAGTAAGTCCAACCCTCTCCATGGAACAATGCAAGAGCCTCAAAGACTAGCTACTCATTCACTCTAAAAGGAACACCAGTTTCTAAAGTAGCTACAGAATGATTTCAAATAGATCATGCCCAGGTAAGACATAACATCAGAAAAGATGGGAGATAACATGAAACACACATATTACTTTTCAACAGTGATAAACATGCCTAAATAGTAACATAAACTCAATGTTGCGCATATGCAATAGACGCTACAACTACCTTAATAGAAGCACAATAAGAGCAGAGCCGTCACATTTCAGTTTCAAGACACTATTAAAGACTACCCAGGTGGCCAGCAGACAAATAATCTACCAACTCCAGCTCTTCCATTCATTGGATAACGGGCTTGCAAATGGCACGTGGTACCCCTTTCTTGCAGTTCAGAAACAGGGTTCACGCATCAACGGCGTCCAGCACGGGACTTCTCAATTCCACCCCACCCAGAAGATCCCGAACCATAAAGAGAAGCTTTGTCGGCAGCACCCTGGGAGACAAAATAGGCTTTTACGAAACAAATCACCGAAGAAACATAAAGAGAGCTCCCAGAAACAAAGGATTCCTACCAGACGAGTCCCATAAGGATCTCCATAGGAAGAAGGAAAGCCACCGTCTGGGCTGCTGAATTTCAATCCATATGATCCACCTAGGGGCACCAATCATCCAAAGACACATGAGATACAAGCATTGAATTTTCTAAAGGAAACCCACAAAAAAAAAACAAAACAAAAGCATCCACCACCCCCACAGAGAAAACACCAAGCCCCACCTAAAGAACTTAAAACAAACATGTACTCCATAAATGTCACAGAAATGGTGTTCAGAGCATAGTAACAACTTCTCCACTAGAGACCGCAAGGTTAAATGATGCATGAGCACTAGAGCACCAAAAAGTTACAAAACAACTATGGTAGTGTGTAATATCCAGATTTTTCATATTTGTTATTTTGGTTAAATGGATGAATAAAGTTATAATATTTTATTCTCAAGTTGAACTTAGTAGTTGGTTAGGAGGTGTTTGAATATGTTTATATTTATTTACCCAACAAGAGGTTTAAATAATTCTAGAATTATTATCTTGTAGTTTTTGAGAGTTCAAGTGGAGCTATATGAATTAGTAGTTGAATGCTTACTCTATATAACAATTAGTTATTTAATTAGCATTAGATTAATTCCTCCTAGCTAATCTAATGGCGAGCTGGCTAATGAGCGAGTGAGAAGTGACAGAAGCTCTAACCTTTTCAGGAGTCCTAATGCATGAAACAAATTCAACACGTGGATGAGGAGGTGGCAAGCTTGAAATTAGTATATCTTAAGGCAAAATAAGCCTTTAGCTTCCAATTTTTGCATCAGCGCTAAGCAAGAGAAGGAAGAAAGAGAGGGGGGGGGGGAGACAGAGAGACGAAGAGGAGGAAGTTTGGGGAACAAAATTAGTTAAGTAATTTCATAATCTACACATCCTTCGTCTCAATCTTTGTATATTTTGACAGGTTTTTGTATTTTGTTGGAAATGAGAAAATAATGAGATATATATTTGAAATACATGGTTACATGATGAACTTTGTTGTTGTATGGTGGAAATTATCATTGCATATTAGTGTTATGGAGGAATAAGGAAAAGGGGCTGGCCGAGAGGTGTTATTCAAAGTTTAGTGACGAAATTTTGAGTTATTTGATGGGATTGAAATATAGGGTTGTGTAATGGTAGTGTTGTATATGTTAATTATGAAATTATAGGAAATTACATGAAAGTATATTGTAAATATAAGGTCAGAATGCAATGCACGAGAAAATTATGTAAGAAGATGTTGAAATTATCTTATATGTGGTGAAAATAATAAGAATTGATATAAATCTTGCATGTTATATTTCGGTGCAAACATTGTCGTCAAAATATTGGTCTAAATATAGTAAAATTTTTAAAGTTGTTAAGTTGATATTTAAATGCAAATAATATTTGTTGCGTCTTCGGATCCGGATTACTATATAAATTAGGGAATCAAGAACCAATTTGCCTGGTTCGATCAATTTGAAGTGGGTCCGGTCTTTGTATGTTTCGAATTTCGGTCTTGTGCAACACAACAAACAAAAAGTCAAAGGATTGGCAAGACCCACCCCCGATTTATTCTCCGACGCTCAAATCAATCGTCTTTCTTTGTTGAAAGAGAAAAAGAGGATGCAAAATAAGAGTGCTAATGTATATATAAAAGGTTCTTGGAGAGGTGCGCTTAATAGAAAGCGTCTTAAGAAGAAATAGAGATGTGTTTAAAGAAAAGCATCTTGAGAGTTGTTATTTGTTTATCCTTTTAGGTGTCTGTTCTCTCCCCTCCTGTTGGGAAGGAGGGATATAAATATAGTTAAGGGGCGGTTGATCTTTCTGTCAACTGCTCATAGAACTGTCCAAATGGATAAAAAGATGCCATTCGTCTGACGTTTCTTGACTGGCAACCAATTACATTGAGCTGTTCGGATAAAAGAAGAAAGTTATCTATTCCGATCGGTTAGAGTTGGTGCTTGCACAGGAAGTGGACTATCCTGAATAGATCGACGGGCTCATCTGTTTGCTGTAAGCTTTATGGACCTTCCTCCTGGGCTGGTGACAATTATACCCATCACTAACCCCCCATGCCGGGAGACTTGAAATTTAGCCTTCGGGTATGATATTCGAGAACAATTACTTCTCTGAACCAGTGCTTCCAATCCGAAGGACTTCATTGGCTAGCTGGATGAGGACTCTCAGTCCGACAAGCTTCATTTGTGCTGCCAGCTACAACATTAAATGCGAGCCTCTTCAAGTCTCGTGCCGTCTCAGAATCATACCAATCATCATTATTGGCTTTGGGCAATTGATAACCTACAGGGTGTTGACACGTATCACGGCCATGATGAAGAGCGTCTTTTGATTTTCTTTTCTACGACATCGTTTTAACCCCAAAGGCTTTTGCTTTAAATTGTTTAAATCTTTCATTCCCGCACTCCTTAAACTTTATTGTTCTTTGTTCTCTGCACTTCATTTCCTTCCTCATTTCAAAGTTTCTTAGTATCCTTCAATGGCACTCAGAGTTAAGGACATCTAGTCGGTTGTTACGTCGCCCGAAGTCGATTACCTTCATGCTCGGTATAGTATTCCAAACTCTTCGGTATATCTCTTGCTTGATGTGGGTGGCAAAGCTTGCTCTCCACCGCAGGGATATATTACGGTGTATTAGACTCATTTGAAAGGAGGGCTGCATTTTCCCATGGCACCGGAGTTATATAAGATCATGGTGGCTCTACACATTCCGACTGCAAGATTGCAATCCAACGCCGTTCATTATCTGATTTCTATGTGCATTTTCATACCCAAGGCTGTTAAGGTAATCTTTTGTTTCCACCATAGAGCAGATTGGATTTCAATCTCTCCCCATCCCGATTTTGTGTTGAGCGGGGGAAACCCCAACTCAACTAAACGGTGGAAGAATCGTTTTTTCTTTTTGGTGGCGCCCTCTGGATGGGGGCTTTCCAATGAATGGGGCCGAGTTACGACATCTTTTAGTACCGAAGTGCTTGAGCATAAGGAGTTGGCGAAGGTGCAAGTAGATCTCATCAAGGAAAAAAATGGCTCTTTTAATGAGAATAAGAAGAATCGATGGCTGCTGGCTGAATCTCTGGCATGGGCAAAATGAGAACACCTTTTGGAGGGGTTGGATGCACCTCCTGCGCTATCAGCTCTCAGAAGGAAGTTGAAGAAAAAGCAGAGGCCACTTCACATAAATGAGCCCTCTGATAAGGTGCCCAAGCGTTAGGAGGCCTCAGCCGGGTCCTCTTCTTCTGACGACAACCAGGCCGCCATCGGTCAGTTGTAAGAACAAAGAGGCCGTTGGAGAGGATGGACCCCATTCCTTCCTCATCGGCTCAAACATCTAGGGCCACCGGATCTGGAGAGACCTGTGAGCCTTCAGAGTCTGTTGCTTTGGTTGTGGGCGATCCTAAGGCTGGTGTAGAGGACGAGCCCGTCCCAACGCCGACTCTTGCTTCATAGGGGGGGTTGGCTGCTCAACCATCTTTGTCTGAGGAGCCCCTTCCTAATCTTCTCGTTGATTTTGTCGAGGGGGCCTCCAGAATAGTAGAGACTCATTCTAGGGAGGATGAAGAGGCACCTCAAGTTGAGGTTCTGGAGGCCAGCATTTCGGAGGTGGCCATCCAAGTACTTGCTACTGAAATTGCTGAGGGATCCTCTTCCGAGCCCCCAGTTCCCGAGGCTAGAAACGAGGACAAGGCTAAGGAAAGAGTTGAGATGGCCAGCGTGCCATGCCTGGAGGCCCCTGTGTTTGAGGCCGAGGAGGAAGCCGTGCCCGAAGGAGCAGCTGAAGCGCCTGACTTTGAGCCCAGTGCCAGAGGTCCGAGGGGAGATTTTGACTGAAGGAGATATTGAGACGACTGAGGTGGTTGAGGTGGCCAATGTAGAGCCCCTAAAACCAGAAATCCAAGAAGTTTGGGAGGTCCCTACAAGTAATGCTCCCGTAGGGAGCTCATCCTTCTCTAAGGAGGTACTAGCCGAGCATCTCCTAAGTTCTTTTCTTGTTTTATGTGATTTCTAACTTAGTCCTCCTTTTGCAACTTCAAGAATTAGCACATCGTCTCTACTACCGACCGCCTATTTAAGAACCATATTGAGATGGAGAAGTTTAGGGCCATGGAGGAACGTATCTCTGGCCTTGAACACGAGTTGTTCGAGTCGAAGGGGAAGTATGCTCTCCTTCGTGACTAGAACTTCAAACTTGAGAGCAAGTTCAGGTCCTCCATCAATCCAAACGATATTAGACAGGTGATGGAGCATGAGTACTAGGACGGTATCGACCTTTGCCAACACATTATTAAGATGGTGACTCCAAGCATTCCTATTTCTATACTTCATCCAAGGAACGCCAACACTCAGAATAGATCAGATTTGCTATACCGTTCCAAAGATGATGTGGATACCTGGGAGCCTCTGCCGGAAACTTCACATGTTGGTTTATAGGCTGGCCGGACATCATAGCCTTCAATGCCAGTCTCAAGAAGTAACTTAAGTCGTCATCCACATATGGCTATTTGTGCTTGGACATGTCAGAGGGCATTATAACTTTGGAGTGTTTGACCTAAATTTTTGGACCGTGGTCGGCTGACAATACCATCTCCTTTAACTGGAGGTCTTCACATTCGTGCTTTAAGGAAGCCCCCTAAATTTTTAGCCTTCGGCCTCATGGGAACCACCTTGTATCGTGACCAAGTTTTATAATCCGACCTTGTTAGGGCCGCACAGTAATATGACCGAATTTTGTTGACCACCAAATGATGGTTCGAGGGACAGGTGAAGAGTCCTCACCAGACTTAGGGGCAGCCTAGGTAATACAATTTTATGAAATAACAAACAAGCATTCACATGAACAAAGGACAAATGAATAATCATTTTATGAATAAAATGTAACACATTTTACAAGCATTCCAAATGATGCATGCTAACTTTACTTGGGTCAAATGTACATTTACTAATAATATTTTTTAAGATGAGAAACATTCCATGTTCTAGGGACAAGCTTGCCATTTTGGATGCGTAACCTATACGCCCCATTTCAAAGAAAGGCTGAGACAATGAAAGGCCCTTTCCAGTTGGACGAGAGTTTGTTTCGGTCGGCATTCTTGTCAATCGCCTCAATGCTTCAAAGAATTAAATCTCCTACTTCAAACTGGCACGCTTTCACATTTTTGATATAATACCGTGCAATCCATTGTTGATAGGCCACCATCTGCAAGTGTACCACGTATCAAGCCTCTTTAAGTAGGTCAAGGTTTTTTCAAAGTCTCTGAAAGTTATTGAATGGGTTGAAACATTCAACCCGAAGACTTGGCATTACGACCTTTATTGGAATGACAATCTCGGTCCTATAGCATAGGCTAAAGGGCGTTTCCTGGGTCGGCTCTCTAGGTGTCTTGTAGGACCACAATACGGATCGCACTTCATCCACCCATGAGTTCCCAGCGTCCTCCAGCTTAGCCTTTAACCCATATAGTAGTGTACGATTGGTCACCTTCACTTACCCGTTGGCCTGCTGGTAGACAACGGAGGTGTAAACCAGTCTTATTCTCAATTTGGCATAAAATTTTGTGAACCGTTTGCTAGTGAACTGGATCTCATTGTCGGTCATTATAACCTCTAGAATACCGAACCTACAAACTATACTCTCGCGGACGAACTCCATTACATTCTGTTCAGTGATCCGTGCCAAAGGGAAGGCTTCGACCCACTTCGTGAAATAATCGATCACGAATTTCCTTTGTCGGGATGCCACAGGCAGGGGTCTGAGGATATCGAGCTTCCATTGTACGAATGGCCAGGGCGACTGTAAGGCTTGGAACTCTGTGTGTGGTTGATGGGTGAGGTTCTTATGGATCTGACAATTCTCACATTTCCGTACAAAGTTCATGGCATTACGCTTCATGGTGGGACAATAGTAACATTGCCGTATGAGCTTAAAAGCGAGGTTCTTGCCTCCAACATTAGATCCGCAAATGCCGAGGTGTACCACTCCTAGGACGTAGTTAGCTTCTTCTGGCGTGAAACACTGTAGATGTGGGATAGAGTACCCACGTAGGTACAACTTCCCTTCCATAATGGTGTACCAGCTCGCCGTCTTTTTCACACACTTGGCCTCATCCAGGTTCTCTGGTAGTGTACCGTCGGATAAATATCTTCTGTAAAGAGTCATCTAGTTTTCCGTATTAACTACCTGAATCATCTCTGGCTCTAGGTCGTCTATACTTGGAATTCTGAAGACGTCACGCATTTCTCGTGCGTATTGCTTAGGGTCCCCAGTTGCTACTGCCCTTGCTAGTCGGTTTGCTTTTTCATTTTCTTCCCTTGGGATGTGAATCACCTCCACAACATCGAATGCCGATGTCATGCCTCGGACTTTGGAAAAATATTTGAAAAGCTTAAGGTTGAAAGCTTCAAATTTTCCTCAAACTTAATTAACCAATTCCGAATCACTGTAGATGGTCAAGTTCTTAGCCAAATACTCTTTTGATTAATCGGAATCCGACAAGTAACGCCTCGTACTCCGCGACATTATTGGTCGCTGGGAATCCTAGGGTTATAGAGTACTTTATTTTTGACCCATCAGGAGTTCTCAAGACTACGCCGGCTCCACTGCCTATTTGCATTAAAAATCAATCCACATGTAAGGTCTATGCTGGAGCCTTTTGTTAACCATTGGTCTCAACGAGGTCGAGGATTTCCAGAGTTGGGGTTGTTTTAACAATGAAGTTTGCCAAGGACTAGCCGTTTAGGGTCAGCCTCAGTCAAAACTCCACGTCAAATTCTCCCAACTCAATGGCCCATTTGACCAATCGTCCCGACATATCCGGCCTCTGCAAAATTCCTTTTAGCAGTTGATCTATCAAAACAATAATTTTATGTACCTAGAAGTAAGGATGGAGTTTTCGGGTGGAATAGGCAAGTGCCAGGGCCATGCTCTCGGCATGAGTATCAGGTCTCTGGGTCCATCAAGACCTCACTGACATAATATATAGGTTGTTGTCCATCATACTGTTGTCGGATAAAGACCAAGCTCAACGCAGTGTCAGATACCGCTAGGTATAAATACAGCTCCTCTACTGCTTGAGGAGAAGAAAGACGTGGTGGATTTGAGAGATACTTCTTCAATTCTCGAAATGCGGTTTCACAGTCAGCCGTTCACTAGAAGCCGGCAGCCTTTGTCCCCTTTAAGGCTTTAAAAAAGGACAAGTACTTCTCTGTTAATTTAGCTAAGAAACTGGAGACCGCTACCAATCTCATAATAAGCTTTTGAACTTCTTTCACAGTTCGAGAAGGATTCATGTCGAGATAACCTTAATCTTTTCAGGAATCCCTCATTGTGAGACAATGAAACCCAAAAAGTTTCTCGATGTCACCCCGAATGCACACTTAGTCAGATTAAGTTTCATCTGGTGTGTCCAGAGGACATTGAATGCCTCATTAAATCACAAATATGGTCATCGGTCACTCTACTTTTGATGAGCATATCGTCCACATACACCTCCATATTCCGTCCGATCTGGGCTTCAAATATGTTATTGACAAGCTGCTGATAGGTTGTACCGGCATTCTTTAGCCCGAAGGATATGACTTTGTAACAGTATGTCCCTTGATCAGTCATGAATGACATGTGCTTCTCGCCTTCTAGGCTAATTCGGATCTAATTGTAGCCCGAATAGGCGTCCATGAAACTCAATAGTTCATGACCGGATGTTGAATCCACCAACATGTCGATCTTCGGTAGCGAAAAACTATCCTTTGGACAAGTCTTGTTAACGTCGATGAAATCAACGCACATCCTCCACTTTCCATTACTTTTCTTGACCAGGACCACATTGAATAGCCAATCCGGGTATTAGACCTCCCTAATGAATCTAACGTCGAGCAACTTTTTTATTTCCTCTCGTATAGCAACCAATTTCTCAATCGAATGATTCCTTTGTTTTTGCCAGACAAGTTTATGATTAGGATCTACGCCCAACTTATCGACCACTACTTCAGTCGATATTCTTGACATGTCAGCAAATGTCGAGGCAAAGATGTCAGAATTCTGACAGAAAAAAACTGATCAGTTTGTTCCAAAGGAGTTCTGGTAAGGAACTTCCTATTTGAAAACACTTCTTAAGATTACTGGAATTCAAGAGGATCTAGTCTATAGATTATCTAGACTAAGCTTGCAACAAGGTGGTCTCATCACGGAAGTTAAGGTCTTAAGTTGGTTGGCCGAGAGGAGTCTGAGTGACCTGGGACAAATAACACATCCACCCGGTCATTTGATTGCCAAGGACATCTCCTATATCGTAGGGAGGGGGGAAAACTTCATTTTTAAGCATAGGATCTAGATCACTGCCCCAAATGCAGTCAAGCAGAGACGTCCGAGGATGGCGTTGTTAACCAATGGAATATTTACTACCGAGAAGGAAAGTATATTGGAGGCAATCCTCGGGTAAATCCCCATATTGGACTTTAAGCTAGACGACCTCTTGAACAGATACCGGCTCATTATCCAACCCGTACAGGGGTCCCTTTGCGGGTTTCATTTGACTCATTTTTAAACCTAATTTGAAATATGCATCAAGGTAAAGTAAATTTCTAAAACCTCCATAATTAACAAACACTCGTTTTAAATAATAGTTTACATCACCATCAAAAATGAGAGCAAACACAACCAAGGGGTCAGAATGAGGGTAGGATACATGAGTCATATCTTCATTACTAAAACTAATGACATCATCCCTAACTCCTATCCTTGGCTTCTTACAGTCAACGGCCACATTTGGTCGATCCGAGGCATCATTCTGCATTGGGCACGTTGTCACCATGTTAATGACCCCGACTGCCACTCGGTACCTTGGCTGCTTGGCTTCATCCCCGTCTGCTCCTTCAGAGGTCTGTCCAAGTCTTTGCAGAAATGGGATGAGGTGACCTTTCCGAATCAAGTCTTCAATCTCCTTTGTAACGTCCGACAATCCTCAGTGTTGTAACCTCAGCACAGATGGTAGTGACAATACTTTGATTGATTCCTTCCATCCAGGTTCTTCAATTCCTTCGGCTATTTTAAGAATTTTTATCCTAAATCAGTATCAGGATGTTAGTGCGAGAGTCATTTAAAGGAGTCAGGTTTAGGAACCTAAACTCCCTTCGTGCCGTTGGCTCCATTTTTGGCTGCTTCCTGGGCCCATAGGAGTTCACGTGGTCTCCATTCATCATTTTTCCATCT
Organism: Nepenthes mirabilis; assembly: GCA_025585075.1. Taxonomy (NCBI): domain Eukaryota; kingdom Viridiplantae; phylum Streptophyta; class Magnoliopsida; order Caryophyllales; family Nepenthaceae; genus Nepenthes; species Nepenthes mirabilis. The sequence continues at coordinate 16,933 of JAODPA010086898.1, forward strand.
ACAGTCCTATGGCAAAAATGGTACACACGCTCTGACCATTTTGCTTCATTTGCCTCTTCGGCCGCTATGTAAGCACGTACAATGGCCTCGACCTCCCGGAAGGTTTATGGGTCTTTATGGGTCAAATACTTGAAGAAATCCCCAGTCTCTAGATTTGACATGAAAGGCACTCAACTTCACCACATTAGTGAGCTTGGGTATCTTCCAGGCATCCGTCGTCAACCGAGTTAGGAAGCACTTCAAGCCTTCGTTCAGCCCTTGCTTGACACAGGCGAGGTGTCATGGTTACTTTTCTTCCATTCGGGTGGAGGCGAACTGTGACAAGAAATCATCGACTAGCTCCAGGAATGTTTGAATCAAGTTGGATTGAAACCGATAGAACTAAACTTAGGCATCCCTTTTGAGAGTTAAGAGAATGTATAGGCACATTGCAGCCTCTTTCAAGCCTTGGAAGCTTAGGAAGGTGCGGAAATGGTCGAGATGGTCCATTGGATCCGTGCTCCCATCATAAGGATCCAGTGTCGGCATCTTGAATTTGTGAGGGAGTGGCTGTGTTCAGATCTCCATCGTAAATGGTGATCTTCTTAAGTCTACAGTTCATCCACAGCGTCCCCTCCGAACACATGCTACCACATTTTTTCTACTTTCTCCTCCATTTGAGGAGGGGCTACCATCCTTTTTTCGTTGAGGTAAACCCTTAACTATGAGGGGTTCTGTGTGGCACAAGAGGCTGGGCGGCTTTCAAACTTTGAAGGGTGCGCACTATAGGAGACTCCTTCTTGGGCTTCCTAACGTCACGAGAGTAATGAGGGTTTTGCCTCTCGGGTCATATAACTTAGCCGACCATCTAGGCGTGATGGGACCTTATTGCTTAAGGCAACTTGAGTCCCGAGGTTATCTAGCTGACGAACCTTCTTGGTGGGATGCTTCTTCCCCCTATTCCTTCATCTGGACATCATAGTTTGGGAGGCGGAGGACGGAGTCCCCTTCGGTCGCTCATCGAGACGTGTGCAAATGGTTTGGACGGCTTTGGAGATGTCGTCCATCCGCATCATAAGTGCTCGTACGCAAAGATTGGGATGATCATCCACACGATTGCCCGTAGGATTGCAGTTGCCACATGAGGTGGTGTCCCTAATTGGCACGCTGATTTGTGTCCGTGTTCACCATGTTGTTTTTTTGTAGGGATGTAGTAGTCGGACTTTTTGGTCGTTTTCCATAGAAAGTGCCAATATTGCGTCCTCGAATTCGAATTACTATACGGATTAAGGAACCAAAAACTGATTCGCCTGGTTCGATCGATTTAAAGTGGGCCCGGTTTCTGTATGCTTCGAATCTGGGTCATGTGCAACACAATAAACAAAAGTTCAAAGGATTAGCAGGACTCACTCACTCCCCGATTTATTCTTCGACGTTCAAGTCAATCGTCTTTCTTTGTTGAAAGAGAAAAAAAGGAAGCAAAATGAGAGTACTAATATTTATATAAAAGGTTCTTAGAGAGGTAAGCTTGATGGAAAGCGTCTTAAGAAGAGAGAGATGCGCTTAAAATGAAGCGTCTTGAGAGTTGTTATTTGTTTATTGTTTTCGATGTCCGTCCTCTCCCCTCCTGTTGGGAAGGAGGGATATAAATAGAGTTAATGGGCGGTTGATCTCTCTGTCAACTACTCATGGAACAGTCCGGATGGATAAGAAAATGCCATTCATCCGACAGTTCTTGACTGGCAACCAATTGCATTGAGTTGTTCGAATAAGATAAGGAAGTTGTCTGTTACAATTGGTTAGAGTTGGCACCTGCACAGGAAGTGGGCTGTCCTGAATAGACCGACGGACTCATCCATCTGCTTTGGGCTTTATGGGCCAAATTCTGTACAGACCTTCCTCTTGGGCCAATGATAAATATACCCATCAATATTATCATTAAATTTTAACAATTTTAGGTTAACAATATGTTTTTTGGAAGGTTGGTGTTAGCCGAGTGGTTATTGGATGGTTTGAACCGTCTACAATGGCAATGATGATTCAATGGTTGATTGAATTGATATGGCAGGGATTTTAGTTTGTGACAAATATTCCATAGAATGATTTTAGTCCATTGAGATTAATTGGGTGGTTGTTGGATTGACTTAGTAGCATAATAATGTACATTTGATGTTAAGGTTTGAATTTAAAAGTTTACCTTGGAAGACACATGACATTTTAAATGACATCATTTTCTTAATGAACCTTCCTTTTTATTGGATATTCATGATGTTGATTATCCCTTTAGACATGTGGTGTCGTCAGATTTGCATGCTTTGGTATCATTAAACTCATTGCTCTACACTTTGTCTTTTGTATATTTTTATTGATATGGATGGGTTACAGACAATGTGTGAAAACACTAGTGAATCCAAAAATATAGAACCCGGGGTCCCTAGTATAGTCGACATTGTACAAATTCTAATTCATTCTCGATGTGATGCGAGGACCATTATATTTCTATTTGAGGTGTTGCATATTCTTAGTGTGAACCATCGTATGAGAATTGACTGTTGTTTATAAATTGAGTTAGGACATATCCAACTGTGATCATATATAGATGATTATATATTATGTTTAGTCCCTGCCAATGTGGAGGCGGAAATACATTGAACGATAGTAAAGGAATATGGTTTGGAAACTTGTATATTTTATTTTCTGTTGTATTTTATTGAATCCTCATCTTGATTGGCTGATGGTTGGTATTATTGTTTCTTTTGATAAATTCAATTGATTTTACTTATCATTAATATTGTTTCCATCATTTGGATCATGGATTCTTTGGTTGGGCCTTCACCTCATCCTTACATTCTTTCGTTTTAAGAGTAGCAAACTTAACTGGCTATCCTAGAGGTGTTATAGAGTTTTATTGCCTTGGTTGGAGGATTTGAATTAATTTTATTATATAGTCTATTTTCGATATTTTTATGGTCAGCATTGATGATTGTTGATCATAAATTTCTTTTTTAGATCTTGCATCATAGATCATGGGGAGAAAATTGTACATTTTGGAGTATAAATTGGTGATTTATATTTTTCAGCCCTTATAGGCATATGATTATAGAGGTCTATTACGAGGTAGATCTGATTTTTATTATATCATGATTCTATCTTTCAGTGTCATTATCCAAACATTCAAGTTGAGTATCTAATCTATGTACTCCGGTAGTGCACATCATCCCATATCCCATCCACCTTCAATGCAAAAAGCTCTATCTTCAATTACTCACCTATTTGTCACCCGATTTGATGCTGATTTCCACTCGCACAGCCTCCACTACATTATTGTACCCAAATGGGAGAAGTGAAAACCTTTTCAATTCTTTTTCCACCAAAGAACCTTGCTATGTCAATATATATTCCCACCAAGTCCAGTTTTTGCCTCACTAAAGAGTTTCAGGAGAACATTTTTCAACCAAGCTATGGCTACAACAACCTCAACAATTTTGCAAATTACCCTCCCAGCAAGAGGATTTCAACATGGGCTTGGCAATTGCGCCTTGAGTAGACGTTCTTATCCAAATACACCTATGTCTTTTTTTAAGTAAATATGCGTTTAAGTCACTCTTCATACTGCTGGATACATGAGTTTCCAACCATATGGGCAAACCTTCCTGAAAATAACAAGCTAAACTAAATTTAAGCGTTCTGACTTAGTGTTCCAGGCATTCATCCTGTCACACTGTCCTTAACTGTGTTACATCCACATAAATAGTCACATTTCCATGACCACCTTTTTGATAAGCAAAACAAAACGCTAAATCAGACATGGCAACTTTGGTCCAAGTGAGAAATTGTTGTACATCAAGAAAAATGCAAGAATCGATAACCTGCTCTCAAATAGCCGTTTGAATATGAACGTTTTGCTTTGATATAACCCTCAAACTCATATTACGAAAGTTTGTACAATATCAGTGACAGACTAGTAGAGCATTAGCTTATAAGTGCCCATAAAAAGAATGAAGTTATCAAATTAGCTATGCCAAAGTGACCAATGGATGAATTGAATCTTTGGTACATTACCTTTGATGTTTTCTACAACTGAACCGATGTTGAATTTGTTACAATCAAGATCATTATATTTTCAAATTACACAATTAGTTGAATATTTAGTTTGCTAATACATCAAGTTTTTTGCGACACGAAGTCAAAGATATGATCTTCCCCAAAAGTACGTTGAAGTAAATTGGAAGATCGGGCTCAATTGCAAAATTTATAAACTCGACAAAGATGATTATAAGAAACAAAATACTTCAAACTTAATCGAAAAGAACTCAAAAGGTAATAGCCTGAATGTTCAATCTACTCTATGATCAACAATCCCAAAATACTGACGCAGGAACAAGATTGCCAATTGAAGAACTAAAAACTAGAGTTCTTGACCATGGGAAAAAAGGGAAGGGTGATACAAACCCTAGCAGTTTGCTTGGATTGTTGGACTTGGTACCGGGATGAAATATGCAAGTTGCCCAAAGAAACGTACATGGGAGTATACCTCTTCAGCTCATTATTTTGGTATATGATTGCTTAGCATGCTACATAGGATATGCTTGTTCATAAATCTTCATGTTAATGTACTACTATCAATTAATTTTATTAATTATCATCAGTTTATCAGAAAATTTTTCAGTACTTGATCACCATCAATTTTATAGCAAAATTAAAATGCACGACCTTAAAAATCCACTATTCCTGCAAGGAATAGAATAATAACTTTACCATTCATATCATAGAACAGAGATTGACCTGGAAGCAGACTTGCATACAAATGATATTGTCTTTTTCCTATAGTTAAAAACCTTTCCAGTCCTTCTCCACCCCAAAGCCCATGGACCAACCAATAGAGAAAAAAAGTCCCTCATAAAACCTGAAGCCCAACAGAAGCAGACCTTTTTTGGCTGCATAAAAAGAAAAATGAAACAAATCTGGTAGGGTTTCATTATCCGTTTCCACCCCCACCGCATAAGCCCTTCAGCTCTGCAAAGCGAAGAAAACTACTCTTTCTCTCTAAGACATCTTAAGTCAGATGTGTTCTTCCTAATACAGTATCAGTTACCAGGGCAGCATCAAGGAGCCCTAGAAATGTAGGAAAAATGGTCAATGTGGAAATACAATCGTCAGTCACTTGATCACCATCACTTTTCTTTGATTGTCCCGCAACCAAGATGGATGAGAACCATTGCTATCTGGCATGCCATTTCCAGCAAATCAGTTCACAAACCAGAATGGATTGCTGCTTTTATGTGTGGCAGTCTAAGTTGCGTGATTCCAGACATGGAACCCAGGAGGAGAGAATTGGGTAACAAGGGTACAGACTTTGGATAAAGAGACTCCAAAGATTGATATCGCTGATAATTTAATCAGTAAAAGACTAACACCGTCTTAGTTAATCATAAAAAAACAAAAAGATTATGGCTAGAATTTTGACCAGTTATTCAATACACATGCAACAGGTATTGCCAGTTATTACAAAAGGCAGATCATCACTTAGCAAAGAATGCAAGAAATCATAACACCACTTGGGGTTTTAATAAGGATGTGAATAATTTTCAAATTTTCAAGAAGAATATATCACAGGAAAAAGCACAACCAATACCCCAAGGCCGATCAGTGCTTGCGTTCTCTGCACGCAGCTTTTCAACCTCCCGTGCCATGGACACCAAGTTCTTCTCCATAGCCTGTCTCTGCTCCATAAGCTCAATATTGGCCTTCTTTTCATAGTCAATGGTGGTTCTGCAAGAAAGATTTCACTTAAAGATGTCTTCAATAAAACCAAATGGTATAATTATAAAACTTCTCCAAACAATAAAATTTAATCTGCCTGAATAAAATATAAAAACGATTTTATAACAGAAAGAAGATGGGTAGACCTAGCATGTAGTAGCTCTTGGTGCAGGGCGTCAATATCATTCCTCAAAAGAGGAATTTGCTGATTCTCAGCCTGCAACTTTGTCAGGTCCTTCTTCAGGGTCTGAACCTGTGCAGATAAATCCTGCCTCATCTTATTCAGCTTCTGAACTTCCACTCGAAGTTGGACAGCTTCATTCTTCAAAGGCTCAGTTGCACGAAGATCAGCCTCCAGCTTCAAGCCTTTATCGATAAGCTCTCTGGAATGCAGCTCCTGATCTGCTCGAATATCAGCAATGGCAACACTCATACGGTGGATTTCTTCCTTGGCAGCCCCTAATTCTCGCTGCAGAACCACCCGATCCTCAACAAGCCTTGTGTTTTCAGCCAAGAGTCTCCGAATTTCAGCATGCTGAAATTCAAGTTCTTCCTCCAATACAGCAGGATGCGGAGGTGGTGGCCTAGGCATAGGACCTCGCATTATTGCTCCTTCTGGGGGATAACCACGCCTATCATTAAAGGAGTCACGATGCATTCGACTTCTGCCTGCCATTGGACACCACCTTGGAAATAAAGAAAGCAGCAGAATTAATTCACAGCTTCAAAAGGCTCCTATGTAAGAGATAGTAAGAATTTACAACATGCTTGAAACACCATTATAAACTTGGAATTATAAGTATCCCCACATGTTCAGAGATATCACAAAATCAAATATCAATCCTCAATTTCCCATCAGTATATAGGCCTTACAACAATTAAAAAATTACTAAAGGGGGTGGGAATCATCAGTAATCTAACAGAAACTATCATGACAGCATCTATTCATCATGCCCATCCACGTTTCAGAGATAAAAAATGATGAATATACAGGAAAGGCATCTTATTTTAAAGAATAAAAATCTGTAAATCCAGTTTATAATGAAATTATACCATTGAGAAAAATAACAATGCAAAAGAGCGGTTAACATCACAAGGGAAAATACCCAATCACTTCAAAGAACCCAATCTTAAATAACTCTACCGTGGCGCCAATATTAATCTATACTGGAAGGAAGTATGTTAAAGTAGGAGGTTGAGCGTCCCTACAAGGCAAAATAAGAGATGTACCAGCTCTGTAGCAAGTTAGAGAAATAAGACGAGGGAAAGACATAGGCATCGGTAGGAAAAAGAGAATCGGTAAGTTTAGAGGATGGTAAATGAAGAAATAACTGATGCAACAATCATGAATCGGCGTTTGGGTGATACTGCAATTAACGAACAAAATGCCAAGAGGTGATTCGCGTGGCCCATTTGAGATTCAGGGTTCATCATACTACTACTAAAAATATAAAATTTACCAGATAAATAAGAAAAAAATAAGAAGCATAAAACTAATCGAAGCAACAAACCACAATTCGTCAATTTCCAAACTAATCCACCCGTCCAAGGGACAGTTTTTCTAAATTCAAAAACCTCATATTGATTTCCTCAAAATTCAGATATTTCAAGTACCAAAATCAAATTGACCATACTAGGTTTTGGATCGTAGAATTGCTTAAACGTCTCAAACAGAACCGATTTGGACTCAACTCACCAGCTACTATGTCTCTTCACCGAGCTGCCGAGGATAGAAGAGGGAGAGACTGAAAGCGAGAGTGAGGAAAGCTGAGGCTTCGGGGAGGAACAGAGAGAGAGGTAAAGAGGTCGCCCGCGCGCTTAGGGCTAAAGGCGTACATTAGAAGAGACCAAACGATGCGTTTTCGATTGGAGGTTGTGACTGCTATGTGAGCAACGACGCGTTTGCAATGTCGTCTTAAAAAAGTTAGAATAATTTGTTACTACCATCGCAGTTAATTAATTCGTTCAAAGTCAAGTTTTTAGTACGAGCTGAAATTATATAAAATTTATAATTGTTAAATTAGACTTGACTT
>JAODPA010086909.1:0-24702 GCA_025585075.1 Nepenthes mirabilis
AGGGATCAAGCATCCAAGCCCCATTCAAAGCCGCTGCAGACTCCAACAACCGGAGCAACATAAGCCAATTTAAGTTGCAAAAGTCTACGTAGGTGCATCACAGTCCAGTAGACGGATACAGTACCATGACCCAACAACAGCCAATGCTACATCCAAAGCCCATCCTCAAAAAATGGGCTAGTAACTCAGCAGCCACAGTCTCACAAACATGGCAGCAAAATGATGCCAGCAACCAGCAGTTCTGCACTTTCGCAGAAACACTCTGCAATTCAGGGCCTCCAGAGAGTAACCACAGTATCAGCATAAGACAGGTTAAACCTTGCACACCAAATGAGCCTACAACCTCATCAAACTTCCTCAACATAAAGCAGACTTGGTCCACAACTTAGTCAGACAAGGCCAGCATTACAATACGGGCCAGCAGATCCCCAAAACATACGAACAAAGATCAAAACCCCAAAACAAGCTTCACAAATCTGCCAATTCAGAAACAGCAGTGTATCAGCGCACTGATATGGCCTTCAGGGACAGCAAGCAGCCGAACACAGCACCAGTCAGCAGCCATACCGCAAATCCATGAACAGATGGGGCATTAAAGCCAATCGGCCCAGCACGAGAGCCACCCAGTAGGGAGCAGTTCAGAGGGAGCAGCTACATAAACCGACCAGCAAGCACAATCCCAAAAAAGATAAACAACAGGTTCTGCACCTACTGCAGCATTTATCAGGAATGAGGTCGCCGGCTTTCTTGGAAGCAGATTTACGCCGTCGGCGTTCAGCAACCACTCGTTCCCACCCATTTATAGCCTGCCTAGCAAAAATCTCATCCTCATAACGTTGGCGATCTTCATAACAGGCATCCACATCACCAGCAACAGGATCCACAAAGGACTTAGCAGGACCAAATCCATTACCAGATTCCATGGTAACAGCCGCTAGAGGCTCAGAATTCACATCCGAGCATCCAGTAACGAGGACCGATCTCTGAATAGATCGATTAGCAAGCTCAGCTAGATCCACAGGACCATCTACAGAAGGATTCTTTAGGCGTTTTTCGAGAGAAGAAGCAGCCTGGGTGTATTTACGGACGATCCGCGCAATAGACTCCGGAGTAGAATCATCGACCCCAAGAATTGGGCAATTCACAAGAGCCAAATTTCTTGCAGGAAGCCCTTCAACCTTGTTAATGGGCTTTAGGTTACAATGCTCCTATTTGGAAGTGGACAAGGTGGGAGAGGACAAGGAGGGCTGATGAGCCCCCTTAGAAGAATCATGCATATAATTAGTTGAAACCCCATCTAGAGACCTATCTGGATTCAAATAGCAAGAGTCAGTAGGGTCATATGAAACCCCGACATCACCAGCAAGACCAGCTTTGGGACCCAAAATAGCGACTGCCCCTTCCACACCAAACCCATACGAAAACCCAGCGGCTGGGGCCGGAACAGGCAGGGAGTTTTGTGACAACACCAAATCAACAGCACCACCATTGGGTGGACATCAGCATCAGGGAGGGGGTCACAACTCACAGCTGAAGCCTCCTCACAGCTCTTCCCATGATCATCAGCAGCATGAACAAGCTCTGGACTCTGCCCATCCGAGATTGCAAGCGGCCAAGGAAGGGGGCCAGCAACAGGATCGTTCACAGACGAGGCAGTCACATCCAGCGATTGGAGATCAGTGGGACAACCAGCATTAGAAGGCGTATCATCACAAGCCTCCATAGTAAGGTGCATTTGCATCTGAGGATCCGAACCACAAGTCCCAATAGGAAGAGCCTCGGCTAGAGGCCCGTCTGTCTGATCTAGATCGCGAGGCCCAGCAGGGGAGCACTCAGCAAAGGCAGCCAGAGCAGGAGCAAAATCAGTAAATTGGGAAGGTAGCGAAGATACTAGCCCAGTGTCAGAGCCTTCATCAAAGGCAGAACAACAAGTCTGCTGAACCATAGCTTCCATACCACGAACAGAAGAGGATTTAACCTCTCTACCTGGGCCTGCAGCAGGAAATGCAGGTTCAGCATATTCCACAGACAAAGCCTGAACAGAGGGGGGTTTGATGGGTAGAGGTCCAGCCTCAGCAGCAACAGGAACCGGGGCCTTAGGCATAGCTGCAGGCCTCTTCAATCTGTTAGGAAACCTATTAAAATCCGGCTTTGAGTGATAAGCAAGATCAACCTCAACCACCCTGGAAGGAGTAGCAGCAACCGACAGAAGCCTAATTTTTACGGGTCGAGGGGCACCCTTTTTCAGCTCAACACAAACTCTGGCCACATGCACCCGATGCATAGAGGCAGTATGGGGATCACACAGGATTGGTTTACCAATCCTACTAGCAATCCAGCTTAAACCCATTGGAGTCCAGAATTCAATTGGCACATTAGACAGCGAAATCCACTCAGGGATCGACATGAGAGATTCAGGGTCCAGGCTCAAGCCCGGAGACCATCTCTTAAGGAAGACAGGCCTCTTTTTAAAGGCCCAGGGACCTCTAATCAAACATTCCTCCAGATGAGATTCGGAGTCAAATTGAAAAAAATAAATTCCATTTCCATTAACAGCAACGTGACGCATCCCATACCTAACCCAAATTCTTCGGGCGATGCCATTGACCGCCGAAAAGTGGGGAGGTTTTTCAGGGAAGAAACCCACCAAAGTGGAACCCCAAAATTTGGAGCACTGCTGCACAACTTCAGCAGGAGGAGGGATTGGGCTGTCAAAGTCAGACTCAAAATTGGGGGGAAAAATTTAAGAGAAGCAAAAGAGCGGAGACCCTTGTCCTCGACGACTTGAGCCCATGATTTTGTGGAAACATGGACATTTTTTGGTTTTAAAGACGAGCCAGAATCATGATCAGTTATAGAGGATACCTTGGCCTCAGCAGACTTTGCAGGCGAACGCGTCGGGCCACAGCAGAGAGCACCAGAACCTTCAGAAAGGGGGTGGGATGGGAAAGCCGGCGTTGATGGGACACAGAAACCGGCTTCCAAGGCCATTTGGGGAGGCCAGAGATTTATCGGGTAGAGGCGGAAAGTCACTCGCGCCATACATCTCCGTCGCTGGCAGAAAAGAGGGAGATGGAACCGAAAAACTGGGGAGTGCGGGGTCTGAGAACGGGACAAGGGGATCCCCCAAGATGCCGGCCATGGCCGGCGGCGACGCCGCCAGAGTCGAATGGGCAATAGGAAGGAGTTCGAATTTGAAATCGAAGAGAGAGGAGAGAGATTCTCTCTCTAGCCGCTGATCTTTTGTCCCTTTATGATGTTGTGAACATGACCCTTCAAATTAATGGTCTTGTTGATTTCTGCTCTGGCTATAAATAGGGGGACTCTCTGTGCTCCATGCCATAAATCACCTCTCCCTTGATCAAGTGATGTGATCGATCGAGCAAGATGAGAGTCCCATGCCACCATGGTGGAGGACCTGTGGGCATCCTTCGAGGTTGAACGTTGTGCTCAGAGCTTGCTTGGAATCCCTGTTGTTGCTGTTCAAGGTCAGCGGAAGTATTAGGAGGCTAGAAGTTGTGGTTGGAGCGGTGGTTATATCCCCTCTAAGGTTGTTTCATTGTCGTGATGGGGGTGGCTTTGTTTTTGGGCCACTGCCATGTTCTTCCTCCATACTGGCATCCGACAGTGAAGCATCTGGATGAATTTTGAGGTGCAAACGTTTTGTTGTGCCATCTCAGCTCGAGGGGGAGCATTTGGGCTTCGGTTCCTTTTGTCAGAGGGTCTCTTGCGGAGCTTATTGGAGGGGAAGCTTCCGGAGTTTCGCCGTGGTTGGATCATCATCGCCGCAATGGTTGGGTTTTACCCTCATGGGTTTCGGTCGGCTTCAGCAGAGGATCTCCTTTTGGGAGGCCTTCCCTGTGAGGGCAATGGCATCTCATCCTTCCCTCATCCGGGAATGGCATTTTATTCAGCCTTTGTGGCACTTCGGCCCCTAGTCTGGGGGTTTGATAAGTAACGAATAGTTGTTTGGCACTTTAGTCGTTACTGTCCTCCCAGAATCGAATTTATGGGCCGACACCGCCGAGTACCTGTCCCATATGCTCCATCTTTTTTTGTCATGTACGTCCGCTAAAGTAAGCTTTGTCCTTTGTGAAGGAAATTAATGAATGAAACTTCAAAACTTTCCTCTTTCTCTTACCTTTTGTCTCTTAACTATTGACTTTGTTGTATGGTTTTTAGTGGCTTGAATACTTAAGCGTGTTGTAACCTGTTGGTCATCCACCGGCTTGGTAATTCAATTTTGCGAGGATTCGACATGTGGCGATCCACCTTGACGCTTGGTTAGGGGCTAGCCGGTCAAATTAGTGCCAGAGCTTCCATGACGGGAATGGTCGGCTGATTGCATTCGAGGAGCAGTGCGCCTGGGGGCATTGTGCTAGCCTAGATGACAAAGCATCTTACGTCCTCCAAGTGAGGCCGTCTTTGAGGCAATGGGTGGCCGGTCAGGCGCTGCCACAGTTGGGGAAACTCGAGGTTAGCAGCGGGCCAGCTTTATTGGTTGCTGGCTGTCCAAGAGCTAATCGGGATCCTTAGGGATTTCAGAGGCTCTGGATCGGATTGTGTCATTCGGAAACAAGCCCTAGGGTAGTCAGCTGCGGCTAGCTGACTCGTCGGCTTACAGCTAGCTGACTCGTCCGAGACTGGAGAAAATTGATGGTCTGGTTTCGACCGGCTTACGGCTCTTCACATCTATCCCTATTGGAGAGTAACCTTCTGGGAGGCTCCAGGTCTTCATGCTAGGAAGGTTTGGGACCGCCCTTGTCACGCAGCTCGTGGACCGTTGCTGACTAGTGGGAGTACTTTATTCTTCCATCCTCTGTGGCTTTGGTCTCAGCTATCATGACGAGAGGAGCTTTAGATACCTTGATCTTGATTCGGCCCTTGGCCTCTCATCTCAGCACCTAGCTGGGGAGGTGCTAGTGGGCCCATGTTCAAGGTCATCTATTTCATGGGCCATCATCACGTGGTATTCTCTCGATGATACCTCTAAGAACTATCACTTGCTGGTGAGCGAGTTGAGACTGATGCGTCAGGGAGCCATCTTTGAGGGTCGCGTCGCTATCGCGTTAATCAAAGTGTCTGAGTGCTTTGATTGTGGAGGCAATGCGACAGCCACCATAATGGCTCATAATGATGCAAGGGAAAGGACACATTGCAGTGTGCTAGGGTGAGGACACGTGTTGCTGCCATTATGGCAACAAGGCCCTTTGGCTCCCTGGGGATTGGTTATATAGGCGCTACATCAATCTTTGCTCTTTGTCGTTTCTTTTGCTTGGTGTGTGCCTTTACTTCTTTCTCTGAGGGCATTCTATTCAACATTACTCTACCATCTTCCTGTTGCTTTCGTAGATGGCTCTCCATGTGATAGACCAAATTAACTAAGTATTACTTGAATGTAATGTCCGTTAATAATTAAATCCAAACCACAATAAACAACTATATATATATCAAGCATGCAAATGATCTAAAAACATACCACAACATCGGTGGCTCAGACAGCAACTCAAAATTACGACGTCAAACCATTAGTAATGAAAGATGCCTGCAAATATAACAATCAACATATACACACATATCTAACAATATCGCGGATGTAAAAACACATCCCTAACAAACTTCCTTAAACCTGCACAATATGAAACATCCTATTTCACTTTCACAAATTAATCCAATACAAAATATAATCCTGTCCATGACCAAATACAACATTGGCAGTTCCAGAAATCACAAAATACCACTCGGGCTAGTAATATTGCCTGAAAATCCATAGTACAATAACTCTCTCTTCTAGACATTGGCCGCAACCTGTTTACTTTACATCCATTATTGGAAACTAAAATTAAACTAAATTATAATATCTAGATACAATAAACATTATCCGAGAATGCTAAACAATATAAATTATCCATAATCATAATAATCTAGGCTCTTCATGTCCATCAGATCCATCAATCTTGATTGCCTGGTATGGGCTCGTGCAACTCATCTGAAAGGTTAGTAAAAATAACAAGTGAGCTAAATGCTCAGTAAGACACAAATATAAATAAGGACATATGCAATATACTTAAAATAAGTCGAAGGAGCAGAATATGATCATAATACAGATGCATAAGCATAAAATATGATCAAATGTATTGTTGGAACATATTTAACTTTTTACATTTTATATCTGATTCCTTTATTTTCCAAAATATGTAAAAAATCATTCATATTTAGGGACCAGGGCTAGTGGACCTTACCAGCTAACGGAATAGCCAAATGAGAAATGGAATGTGTATACTTCCACACATTCTAAGGCACTACCCACACAATTCAACACCCGGTGACAAGCAGTATATCTTTATTCTGATATACGAGGCAATAGTTCTTATGCCACCAAAGCTTCTCCCGTGGCCTAGTGGCATTCCTCGGTCTACCACTATAATATAATGAGGTATGCCTGGGAATATCACCATCTAAAATATAAATCTTTGGTCCAATTTCTTGATTACTTATTCTTATGAAAAATTTCACACTTAATTCTTAACACTTAATTCTTACTCTCTGGAGAACGGTTCATATATATAACACATTGTGGAGTTCCCTTCTTATACTTTTCATAATTCTTTTCATATCATACACGCATATTTCTTATTACATAATTTTCACATGGTTTCAAATACATGCATAAATTGACAAAGTGCTTAGAAAAATTAGAAAATTCTTACCATATTGAGCCAAATAAAACATTATGACTTCTGAATAATACATTTCCTCATACAAGGTACCCAATATAATTTCCAGAACATACAAAATAACAAATGTAAAATACATGTGAATAAATATCAAATGATTAAGATAATCACGTTCACAAAGTTAGGGGTTTCGATTTTCAAAGCCAAATTTCACATATAACTAGAAATAACAGGAGAAAATCGTGTACGAAGGGCTAGGGTTTCCAAATTAACGCAATACCTCACAAAACTACGAAATCGAATAAGAAATCAACATAAATGCACATTTAATACATGAATATTTCAAAACCTAAGCTTGGAAGGGTATTGAATAAAAATACACAAAAGGAACGAAAAGAAAACAGTAACAAGAGAAAGAAAAGTATATAAGTGTACTTATCTCGACTCGATTTATAAATTTGTCAACTAGCTCCACGGCAAAAATGGACCCGAGTGTCTCGATCTCCTCCTCTCTCTCTTCTCCACTGCACTCTCTCCTCTCTCTCTTTTCTAAAAAAAATGACGAAGGAAAATAGATCGTGTGGGTTAAATACCTAGACTAGTGCCTCGGGCGCCAGTCGGGCACGCAACCCTGGAAATCATGCCTCGGGCGCTCATCAGGTATGCTTCGGGTGCACCTATACTGAAAATTGTGCCCTGAGCGTGCCTCGGGCATGCTTCGGGCACTGCATTCTAGAAATTGCACCCTGGGGGCACCTTGGGTGTGCTTCGAGTGACCATCAGGTCTGCAGCGAGCTAACTTCGGGCACACGCCGTCTAGGATCTGTTTCGACCCTTTTAACCCAATTTTTCATATCCTTAACCTCAATTTTGGTTATATTTGCTTAATAAGTCGTGATTATCATTATTTAAAACTTTAATATTATTTACAGATTAACATTTCAAAGTTTACAATACCGGCTCCTAATTTTGCCAATTTTGGATCTTTTGGCTCTTTAATATAATTTCACCCATGTTCTTTGACCTCAATTCACTTATATTGACTTATTTAACTATAATTGGAATGATTATGAAACTGGATCCTCACACACCATGATGCTGTCGCCATTCCCATTCTCACTACATCCTCATCGGAGGTGCCACCCTCCTCTGCCTCCGTGCCTTCATAGAGTGGAGTAGTGATGATGACTGGTCGTCAGAGGAGATGAGGGCTACCCTTTTAGAGAGCACCGTTGTCGGTGGTGCAGAGTTCTGCCCCGCTGCTTGGGCTTCAGAGCATTGGCAGGTCCTAATGGGGTCTCCTGGCCTTGAGTCCATCGGATCCTTCCATCCACCTGATTGTGAGGTAAGACTTTATGAATTTTTGCCTTTTACGGTCGTGATTCTCAGTGGCTCTTTTTCTTGATTAACTGGTTTCTCTCTTTGGTTGTCATAGGGTGCTCTGCAGTTTGGAGGAGAATGTTTTCTCTTTGGAGTAGGATGTTGCCCGCCTGATTGACCGTGTCGATAGAGAGGAGATGGGATGGAGGGTCAATGCTGCTATTGGCGAGGCACCTTCAAAGTCAGGAGTGAGCCAACTAACTTGATTAGGTTTTTCCCAAGTCCGAGGCCAGAGCAGAAAGGCTCTCAGGCACCCATGCCCAAGCACTGGCCTTGATCACTATGCTTGAGGATGAGTCTCGAATGAGGCAGCTGCGACTCCTTGACCTGATGGGTGCGAGTGCCAAGCAAGAGAGGGAGATGATATCCAGACTTCATCCAGAGGTGGTGGCCCTGTTGGTGAGGGGGCGATTTCAGGAGGGCGTTCATTTTAGCCGGTGTATAGTCTCCCTAGCTACTCCAAACTTTCCCACTGGTTATCTAGACATGACGAATGCCAGTATCGGACATCAGGAGGACCTCATTATCTTTTCATAGGAGGGACCAGACTCTTTAGGGTGTGGCCACTTCGGGTAGCGTGTAGAAGTATGTAGTTTTCTAGCTCTGTTTGAAGTCCGTCGAACGTCATTATTGTATAATTGTAACTTTAAATAAAAGGATCTATTTATACTGATTGTTGTTATTCTACTTTCCCCGTGTGTCGAGCTCTTTCGTCCAACTTTTGCTTTGATCATTGTTGTATGTCATGAGCTATCAACCGTGACATTGTCTTTTGGTTGCTCAATTGCTGTAGTCTAGACTGTGTGGGCTAGCACGGCCTGAGTGAAGAGCTGGTTGTCACTGCTAGGACCATCATAGGATCCCACTTTGAGCCTTCGGTGCCGGAGGCCTTTTGGGGTTGAAGGAATTGTCGAACCCATAGGGATCACTGAGGTGCCTGCTTCAGCACCTGCTAAAGAGAGGGTCTCGGCATTGTGTTGGGTTCTATATCCTTCGGCTGGCAATCTAGTTGGGTGTGTCAAACCTACCAACTGCTGTTTCCCTTCTGACAGGTGTTGGTGTCGATGGGTGCTAGAGTCGAAGAGCTTCATCAAGAGAGTTGCCTGACTCTTGCCTTGTCCTGAGGGTGCCCAATGGGCCGGTTATTGATCTTCCTCTAGACTGGTAGGTGACTCCTTCGTCTAAGATGGGCAGCCATCCTTGCGTATCTGAGGCAAGCATGTAACACTACTGCTTCTTGGGGCGATTCTTGCCTCTTTTCTCTTTTTTCTCTGAGAGCCTTGGCCCTCTCATGCTCGTCCTCCATGGAGGATGTTGTGGCACCGCAATGCGTGAACCTTGCTCATGGTGAGGGGTTTTCAAGCCACAATCACCAGACTCTAGCAGGGTCATAGGTCATTGCCGGCATGCTACCACTTTGGCACTCTTTCCTCTCAGGAGGATGTTGTTGCTCATATTCATCTTATCCTAGCCCGCCAACTATGGTTGGCTGATGGTACTCATCCCATCGTAAGTCGTCAAACGTATGCTTGGAGAAGCCCCCTGTAGTTTTGATGGCCGCTTGATGGGGGGTTCAACACTTGGCTTATGGGCCCCTCAGGACGTATGATTTTGATTGCTTTGGGTCTCTGAGCTGCCTGAGTTGAAATTTTCTGACCATTTCTAGGTCGATTTTATGAGCAAGCCACAGCTCTCCTGACTTAGGAAAAGCCTAGGTCATTTGATTTTATACAATGTCATGCAAGCATCTATGCAAATATATACAAGATGAACACAGTAGCCATTTTATTAATCCAAACGTAGCACACATTACAAGCACGCTTTGTGATGCATGTTTGAGCATGCCTAGTCTTGACTCGTGGGAGCGGGCAGTGACCTCTGAGGTGGGTAGTGTCCGGCATTTTGGGGACCAATCATTGTCCCAAGCATGTAGCTCTTAAGCGTCAGGTTAGAGAATTGTCAAAACAAGGTATGGCCCTTCCCTCTCTGAGGGGGAAGCCTGTGTTTGATGATGGTCTCGCCGGTTGTCTCTCCTCTCCTCTGGACAAGGCCTCCTAGCTTAGACTGTTGAGACTATGTGTGACGTCCCACATTATACGTCATTGTACTTATCATTAATATTATTACTATCATAGACAGAATCATAACATTAGCCATAAATTATACTGGCTCTAATATCATATTATTCATTCATGATATTAGTCTAAATTAAGGAAGATACTTACTAAACATCCATAAGAATTTAAACCTGACGGAAGTATATATTCTATATCATAACGAAAGCGATTCCATTATCATCAAAATACAACATGTCTAAAATACAATATTATACAATACACATTTTTTTTCTTTCTTTTCATCATCCCAAATACAACATATACGGTATAACAAAATTATGGCCACCTCAAACTTCTTTCCTAATCCTGTTAGTTCTTCATCATTTCTTGAGACTCGTCTCAAGGGAAGTGACAACAGCAAGCGAGTGAGCTAAATGCTCAGCAGTATACATAACATCAAAGGCATGCATTTTATACAGAATATACATTAACATATATAAATAGGAGCAGCTACATAAAGTGCGATGCATTTACCTTTCTTTAATTTTTAACTTTTATTAACTGTATTTATTTTTCCTTATCTTTAGGGACAAGGGCCAGTAGGCCTCACCAACTAATGGAGCGGACAAATCGAAGAAAGGATTGTGTTAATACACACAATCTAAGGCAAATGTCCTAGTAATAGGATAGATTGTGCTTACTTCCACAAATGGAATTGTACTTAATTTCACAATCCAATTCTTGTCCTCCTTCTTACACCCCGAGGTAGGCGGTACTACCAATAATCCCGGTAGACGGGGCCGAAACGGATGGGCCGCATAAAAAGCAATTCTTTAATTTTTCACTGTAATCTCCTAAGGTATGTCAGGGAATATCACCATCTGAAAAAGATCTATGGTCCAATTTTCTTTTTTCAACTTTGAAGTTATCTCATATAACCGAACTTAACAGAACTTAACTGAACGTCACTGCACATTACTGAGTTTTTTTTCATATTTTCATAGAGTCCCTTTCAAACTTTCATGAATATAATTTAACATAGCAAACGATATCCAAATATAATATTTCATAAGCCTTGAACATGCAGAAAAATGCATACAGAACTTTATTCCATACTTAGTGTCTTTCAATCTACTTGGTGGCCAATTAATTTACCGGAGCTTAAACAATTTAATTCAATACTTATTGATGTCAGTAAGTCAAGTCGGGGTAGGTCTTGAGTTAGTTTAATATTTTATTCATATTCCAAAAATTTCCCGGCTCATGTGAACCCGTTCGGTTAAGGATTGGGATCGGATTTCCTAATTATTTTGAGCCCAAATTTTTTTATAATTATCCCAATATCATTTTTGGGTCAATTGGCCATTGGTTTGGTCAATTTGTAGTCAAATTTGGGCCCGGTTCGACCCTTTTTAATAAAGGGCTCAAATTACCATTTAAGCTGAATCGGTTCGGGAAAGGCTTTGAGGGGACGGTTCACTGAGTTATATAGTCTATTTTCACGATATGATTTTACACAACATTAATATGGGTCTTATCTATTTTGTGCCCAAATTTGAGCGGGTTTGGTGATCGGATGGTGACCGGTTCAGTTTGCCAACACAAATTGCCCATTCGGGTTTCAGCAGAACTTTCTAGGACAGGTTTGCTTCCCTAATCTTTTTATGGTTCAATGGGGCCTATTTTTGACCGGTTCTAGCATCCCCTTGTAGCCAAGGGACATAAATTTAAGAATAAATTTTGTTTAGGCCGGTCCAAGTCAATATTGGCTAGTTTAGACCAAATTTTCAGAACATATTCTGCATCAGCATCGACTGATGCAGACAGATTTTGTTCCAAATTTGAGTGTCTAAATCATATTTAATTTGTATCTTATTTTGCGGACCGATACTTGAATATCACCTCTAAGGTCTTAGCTAACTTCTAGCAACGATTTGGCTCATTCTGGGCTTGGGTTGTATTTTATTTAAAATTATTTCCCCAACTGCTCAAAGAAGTAGTTTAGCAAGACCCTTGATGTTCATGGGTCCGGTTCTGTATCTGACCCATATTTTCATGGGGCTCCGATTTACATGATCATAGTCCACACCTAGTACTAGCAAATTGAGTCAGGTTGGACTCCGGATCAATCCATTTGGGGCGCGTTTGGCTAAATTTCAGAAACTAAAATTTCAGCATCAGCAGAACCAGTAAGCTAGTTCTGCAGCTGAGTTAGGGTCCGATTTTGAACCCCTTTTGAACGATTCAGAGGCTCTTTTTTTTCCACTTTGACTTAATTAAATAAGGATCATTTCACCAATTTTTGTCATTAGCTAATTCGGCAATTTAGTGGTTAATCTGAAGCAAACATCAAGAACTACCACAGTAGAACCCAATTTTGGACAGTATCATGTGTCCAAGGCTGGTTCACCCATTTTTAATTTTTTTTTCTTGCAACTTCTCACGAATTTATGATAACTAAGGAATTATATGCAAGTATTGGATCATCAATACACAAGAGAAATTAGCCAAAAATTTCTCAACAATCAAGGAAATGATCGAAGTACACTTGCCGATTTATTCAGTTGAACTTCTCCTTGCTGCCTCTTGGTTTCCCTCCACTTTTCCCTTACTTTACCCGCGATTGTTTTGTCCTTCAAAATATATCCTCTCTTGCCTTCTTCTACCCTATTCATGCCTTAAATAATTTGACTCATCTTATCCACTAAACCCTCGTGTTACTAATCCAATTTCTGCATGCAGCAATAGCTTGGTAGTTGTATTAGATTGTAACCGGTGTTTAGCTAATTCATCATCCATTTGTTAGGCAATAATGAGGCTACAATCTAGGGCCAGTATTTAGTATTATTTGTGGCAAAAATTATCCTAATAAGCTGCTCAAAGAGCTGTTTGGAAGGTAGGAAAACTTGGCTGCTGAAGCAGCCGAGAGGTGCGATGCATCAGCAGCCTAGCTGCTGATGCATGCCACCTTTTATGCTTCTTTTCCCCATTTTTCCTATTAATATATAATGTGTCCTTAATTTACTATATTTTATACTTGCTAGAGTCCAACATGGAGTGAAAAATCCACCTAATTTCCCACATTGGCACAGCTGCCAAATCAAATTTGTCCAAGTCCTCCCTGGTTGCTAAATTTTTTCCTACTGTCATGTAGCTGTTGCCGTGGGGTTTTGAGGCTCATTTTGATTCTCTAAATTTTTCTAAGTGTGGGGAGGGTCTTATACACATAATACCCCATGTGTTTGACCAATTTGTTCCTTAAACATTTGGCAAAAATGGCTGCGAACAGCAGTTTTCGTCAACCGGAGTGAAAATTCCCAGTTTGCCTATTCTCTTGAAGGATTTAATTTAAGGTGTTCGGGTATGCGTTGGTAAAAATTTTAGGACATGAAAATTTAGTATAGACACTAAAGATCGTCTACTATTAATTTTATCCCAAACCGAATTTCTTGTCATCTCCTGATTTATATCCCTGGCTTACGGGTTTGAAGGGAAATTTAAAAGATCGGGTGTCGGGGTTTTCGGAAATGAATACATGGAAAGTTAGTATACTTGTCAATGATCAACTAGGATTATTTACCTCAAAATCCAGATTGCCTAACACATCACGAATTAATTCCTGGCTTTTAGGTTCAACAATTAAATTAAAGGAATTGGGCTTGAGTATACAAAAAAACTAAGACATAGGAGGCTAGTATATTTATCAAAGACTATTTTGGATTAATTTTATCATAATCTGAATTACATAAGTTGTCCCAAATTATATTCCTAGTTTACAGGATTGCAGTCTTTACAATTCTCCCATTCTTACAAAAATTTCATCCTCGAAATTTGAAGAAAATTACACATATGGAGAAAACAAATGGGAGTACTCTTTGCGAATATCCTCTTTGCGTTCCCATGTAACTTCCTCAGACAAATGATTTCTCCATAGAACTTTGATGAGTGGAATGACTTTGTTGCGCAAAATTTGATCCTTTCTATCTAAAATCTGCACCGTCTCTTCAGTGTAAGATAAATCTTCATTGATTACCAAAGGTTCAAAATTTATGACATGCTTCGGGTCTTGTACATACTTTGGCAGCATCGGTACATGAAATATATTACGTATCTCTACTAGACTCGGTGGTAAGGCCAATCGATAAGCCACTTCTCCAATCTTTTCTAAAACTTCTAAGGGACCTATGAATCTTGGTTTGAGTTTTCCTTACATTCCGAATTTCGTTGTTCCTTTGGTTGGCGATACCTTCAGAAAAACATAGTCACTGGTGTTGAATTATAAATTAGATCTTCTCTAATCAGTATAGCTCTTTTGGCAGCTCTGGACGGTCTTCAGATTATTGTGGACTACTTTGATTTTCTCTAACGTTTCCTTAATGATGTCCGGTCCTAGAAGCTGTCTATCTCTGGTTTCTTCCTAATGGATTAGAGATAGACATTTCCTTCCATAAAAAGCTTTGAATGGTGCTATTCCGATACTGGCTTGATAGCTATTATTATAGGCAAATTCCGCTAAGGCTAGATAGTTGTCCCAACTACCCCCCCATTTCTAGGACCGAAGCTCTTAACATATCTTCTAGGATTTGAATAGTCCGTTTTGATTGTCTATCTGTTTGTGGATGATTAGCCGTACTGGATTTCAGTTGTAGGCTTTCCTAAAATTTAGAAAAAAACTGTGGATCTCGGTCTGACACAATGGATGCAGGTACTCCATGCAGTCTGATAACTTCATTTATATAAATTTGAGCTAACCGATCCCGTGAGTACGTGGTCCAAATAGCAAGAAAATGTGCCGATTTAGTGTGTCAATCGATGATCACCCAGACAGCATCATGATGTTTAGATGACCTCGGTAGATCCATGACAAAATCCATTGTTATATCTTTCCACTTCTAGCTCGGAATTGGCAGTGATTGTAGGAACCCTAATGGCTTCTTTCGCTTTGCTTTGAGCTGTTGACAAACTATGCATTTCCTGACGTAATTTATAATCACCCGCTTCATATTTCTTCACTAAAATATCTTTCTCATGTCTTGATACATCTTATTGATTCCCGGATGAATGGTGTACCATGATCGATGGGCTTCCTTCATAATTACCCCCTTGATTTCTTGATCATTTGGCACATAGAGTCGATCTCGGAATCTCAAGACTCCATCAGCACGGATATTAAAGTCAACTTGAGAGTCCTAAGTTATATCTCTGGCAATCTCTGCTAGAAATGGGTCCTTCATTTGGCCATTTTTTATCCTTTGTAATATCTCCGGTTAAATCTGAAGATATGATAAGATCATTTGGTTGCCCTTGACATACCGCTGGATATCATATTGCTGCATGTTCTCCAACATTTTCATCTCCTTTATCTGCAACCTCGCTAAAAGACATGTTTGGAGGTTTAAAGTATCTGCTACTACATTGATGTTGGATCTCACAATCATAGTCTTTTAGGTAATCGATCCACTGCCTCTGTCTCATATTTAGTTCCTTTTGTGAAAATAAGTACTTCAAACTTTTGTAGTCTGAATATACCAAAAACTTCTCACCATACAAATAATGCCTCAAGATCTTCAAAGCAAATACAACTGCCGCCAATTCTAGATCATGAGTAGGGTAGTTCCTCTCATGAACTTTTAGCTATCGTGATCTATAGGCTATGACTTTCCCATGTTGCATTAGAACATAGCCTAGCGCAATTTTAGAGGCATCACAATATGCTATGAACCTGCCTGCTTTTGCCGGAATGGTGAGAATGGGAGCGGATGTTAGCCGCTTCTATAGCTCTTGGAAGCTCTGCTCATATTTTTTTGTCCAATCGAACCTAACTTCTTTTCTCATTAGTTGGGCAAGTGGCATAGTGATTTTGGAGAAATTTTTCACAAATCTGCAATAATATCCTGCCATGCCCAAGAAACTCTGCACTTCAATTACCGTAGTAGGTCGGCTCTAACCAGTAACTGCTTCGATTTTCTTTGGGTCGATAGAAATACCATTCTAAGTGACAACATGGCCCAAAAATGTTACCTCTTTGAGCCAAAACTCACATTTCTTCAACTTGGCATATAATTTCTCCTCTCGCAAAATTTGGAGCACCATCCTCAGATGCATCTCATGCTCCCTAGAACTCTTAGAATAAATCATAATGTCATCAATAAATACAACTATGAACTTATCCAAATATGGTTAAAATACCCGATTCATTAGATCCATGAAGGCTGCTAGGGCATTAGTCAGTCCGAAAGGCATAACCAAGAATTCATAGTGGCCATACATTGTCCGGAAAGCAGTTTTCAGTATATCCTCCTTTTTTATCCTCAATTGATGGTAACCGGAGCAAAGATCAATCTCGAAGAATACTTGAGTCCCTTGCAGCTGGTTGAACTGATCGTCAATCCATGGCAACAGATATTTATTTTTTATCGTGATTTTATTCAGTTCACAATAATCGATACATAGTCGTAGGGTCCCATCCTTCTTTTTCACAAACAATACCGGTGCGCCCCAAGGAGACATACTTGGTTTGATAAAACCCTTATCCAACAGTTCTTGTAATTGTTGTTTTAACTCAATTTCGAATTCTATCTCCCGATATGGTGGTAAGCCGAGCAAGTCTTCAGGAAATACATCTTTGAATTCACAGATCGCTGGTATATCCTTGATTGACATACAGTGACCTTTAGTGGTACTGGCATAGATCAAAGAAACCTGACATCCATTCTGTATTAGATATCGAGCATGTAAGGTAGAGATTAATATAGGTGTCTCCTTCAGCTTTATTCCATGAATGTGAAATGATTCACACACTAAAATTTCAAAATGTGCCCATTTATGGAAGCAATCAATATTGGCATGATAGGTTGTCAACCGATCCATCCCAGTATTACGTCAAAATCACAAATATTTAGTAAAATTAAATTTACCTCCATGTTTTGCCCATTAATTGCCACCATGCATTTTGGATACACAATATCAGTAGTGACTACTGACCCCGTTGGTGTTGACACTACCAATAAAAAGTCTAGATTTTGCGGCGATGATGCGAGATACTTTACAAATTACGGTGACACAAATGAATGGGTGGAACCAAAATCAAATAGTGCATGGGCTGAAGTATCAGAAATAAGGATAGTACCTTCAAACACATTTGGAGATGCCTCCGCCTCTTGAGTTGTTACCGCAAAAACTTTACCCTGCACAGTGGACTTCTTCACCTCTTTCTAAAGTAGAGGGCAATCTCTAATCCTGTGGGTCATCTGCCCACAGTTGAAGCAAGCCCTTGTTGCCTTATAGCATGGCTTTCCTGGGTGATACTTTCCACATTGAGGACATGATGGTTTGGTTACTGGTTGTTGCGGTGTCCTTCGAACTATACTACTTCCCTTCCCTTTATCTATTGTCCTCATCCTTTTTGCTGGTCATTCTGCTACTCTGTGGGGTCCTGAACTTGAACCCGCATTCCCGATCTTTCTCTTCTTGAATAATTTCACTTGCTCCAGTTCCTGTTCATACAGAAATGCTCGCTCTAGTATGTCTCCATAACGTTACAATTTGAACAGTATAAGCGGCTTTTAGATTTTAGTCCTAGCCCTTGTTGAAACTTTTTCACCTTCCCCTCCTCGCTATCCACCAGATAAGGAGCAAATTGTGATAGCTCGGTGAATTTGGCATCGTATTCAACTACCGAGCGAGACCCTTGCCTCAATCTCACAAACTCCTCCTTCCACTCCCGGAGACTGGTAGGGAAGTATTTCTCCATAAATGCTTCCTCAAACATCTCCCAAGTAATTTTATCCGCTGGTACCCCGAAGGCCCTCTTCTGCATTGCCCACCAGTAGTCGGCTTCTCCCTCAAGTTTGAATGAAGTGAAAGTTACCTTGTCCTTCTCCGAACAACGGATAACTATGAAGACCTTGTTGAGTCTCTGAATCTATATGTCTGCTTTGATTGGGTCCGGCTCCCCCATGAACTCTGGGACTAGTTTGTGGTTTAAACGATCATAAGCTGGCATTCCTAGATTTGCCAGAGCCACTACCGGGATGGGGGTTGCTGCCGCATTCCTTGGTGCAAGACCTTCTAGTGCCTTGGCCACTCTCCCGAGCACACTTCAATAATCGGCCTCCCTGATAGGTTGATTATTAGCACCATTTTGAGTATTTCATCTTTGGCTCAACATTTTATACTCCCTATTGATTAAATCATAAGGAACAGGTCAGCACGTGTTCTAATGTTTATCTACCATAAAATTTAACCCAAAAATTTAAAACATGCTATATCTTGTCCAAACTATTCCTAAGCTTCCGTCTTATGATCGATCAACCTAAAGCATCTCCTTAAATATTCCCTGATACCACTTATGAAGTCCCACATTGTATGTCCTTGTACTTATCATTAACATTATTATTATCATAGACAGGATCCTAACATTACCCATAAATTATATTGGCTCTAATATCACATTATTCATTCATGATATTAGTCTAAATTAAGAAAGATACTTACCAAACATTCATAAGAATTTAAACTTGATGGAAGCATATATTCTATATCATAATGGAAGTAATTCCATTATCATCAAAATACATGTCTGAAATACAACATTATACAATATACATTTTTTTTTACTTTCTTTTCATCATCCCAAGTATAACATATACATCATAACAAAATTATGGCCACCTCATATTTCTTTCCTAATCCTATTCGTTCTTCATCATTTCTTGAGATTCATCTAAAGGGAAGTGACAATAGCAAGCAAGTGAGCCAAATATTCAACAGTATACATAACATACAAAGATATGCATTTTATACAGAATATACATTAACATATATAAATAGGAGTGGATACATGAAGTGTAATGCATTTACCTTTCTTTAATTTTTAACTTTTATTGAATGTATTTATTTTTTCATATCTTTAGGGACGAGGGCCAGTAGGCCTCACTAGCTAACGGAGTGGATAAATTGAAGAAAGGATTGTTTTAATCCACACAATCTAAGGCAAATATCCTAACAATAGGATAGATTATGCTTACTTTCACAATCGGGATTGTGTTTAATTCCACAATCCAATTCTTGTCATCTTTCTTACACCCCGAGGCGGGCAGTACTACCTATAATTCCAGTAGACGGGCCAAAACGGACGGGTTGTATAAAAATAATTCTTTAATTTTTTACTATAATATCCTAAGGTATGTCAGGGAATATCACTATCTAAAAAAGATCTATGGTCCAATTTTCATTTTTCAACTTTGAAGGGATCTCGTATAACTGAACTTAACTGAACATCACTAGACGTAACTGAATTTTTTTTCATATTTTCATTGAGTTCCTTCCAAACTTTATATAATATTTTATAGGCCCTGAACATACAGAAAAATACATGCGAAACTTTATTCTATACTTAGTGTCTTTCAAACTACTTGGGGGCCAATTAATTTACCGGAGCTTAAATAATTTAATTCAGTATTTACTGATATTAGTAAGTTAAGTCGGGATAGGTCTTGAGTTAGTTTAATATTTTATTCATATTCCAAAAATTTCCTGGTTCATGTGAACCGGTTCGGTTAAGGCTTGGGACTAGGTTTCCTAATTATTTTGAGCCCAAATTTTTTTGTAATTAACCCAATATCCTTTTCGGGTCAATTGGTCATTGGTTCGGTCAATTTGTAGTCAAATTTGGACCCGGTTCCACCCTTTTTAATAAAGGGCTCAAATTACCATTTAAGCTGAATCGGTTCGGAAAAGGCTTTGAGGGGCCAGTTCAGTGAGTTATATAATCCATTTTCACAATACGATTTTACACAACATGGATATGGGTCTTAGCTATTTTGTGCCCAAATTTGAGCCGGTTTGGTTATTAGATGGTGGCCAGTTCAGTCTGCCAACACAGACTGCCCATTCGGGTTTCAACAGAATGGTCGAGGACAGTTTTGCTTCCCTAATTTTTTTATGGTTCAATCGGGCCTATTTTGACCGATTCTGGCGTCCTATTGTAGCCAAGGGACTTAACTTTAAGAATGAATTTTGTTTAGGCCGGTCCAAGTCAATATTGGCCAATTCAGACCAAATTTTCAGAACATATTCTGCATCAGCATCAACTGATGCAAACAAATTTTGTTCCAACTTTGAGGGTCCGAATCATATTTAATTTGGATCTGATTTTTATGGGCCGATATTTGAATATCACCTCTAAGTTCTTAGCTAACTTCTAGCACTGATTTGGCCCATTTTGGGTTAGGGTTGTATTTTATCTAAAATAATTTTCCCAACTTCTCAAAGAAGCAGTTCAGCAAGACTCTTGCTGTTCATGCGTCCGGTTCAGTATCCGACCCATATTTTCTTGGGCTACCAGTTTACATGGTAATAGTCCACACCTATTACTAGCAAATTGAGTCAGGTTAGACTCTGGATAAATCCATTTTGGGGCGTGTTTGGCTAAATTTCAGAAACTAAAATTTCAGCATCAGCAGAACCAGTAAGCTGGTTCCGCAACTGAGTTTGAGTTTGATTTTGAACCCCTTTTGAATGATTCAGAGGCTCTTTTTTTCGCTTTTACTTCATTAAATAAGGATCATTTGACCAATTTTAGTCATTAGCTAATTCGGCCATTTAGTAGTCTATATGAAGCAAATATTAGGAACTGCCATAGCAGAACCCGATTTTGGACACTATCATGTGTCCAGGGCCGGTTCACCCATTTTAAATTTTTTTTCTTACAACTCCTCACAAATTTATGATAACTAAGGAAGCATATGCAAGTATTAGATCATCAATACTCAAGAGAAATTAGCAAAAAATCGCTCAACAATCAAGGAAAGGGTTGAAGTACACTTGCCGATTTATTCAGTTGAACTTCTCCTTGCTGTCTCTTAGTTTCCTTCCTTTTTTCTCTTATTTTACCCCCGATTGTTTTGTGCTTCACAATCTTTCCTTTCTTCCCTTCTTCTACCCTATTCATTCCTTAAATAATTTGACTCATCTTATCCACTAAACCCTCGTGTCACTTCTCTAATTTCTGCGTGCAGCAGCAACTTGGTGGTTTCATTAGATTGCAACCAGTGTTTAACTGATTCATTGTTCCTCTGTTAGGCAATAATGAGGCTACAATCTAGGGCCAGTATTTAGTATTATTTGTGGCCAAACTTATCCTAATTAAGCTGCTCAACGAGCTGTTTGGAAGATAGGAAAACTTGGTTGCTGATGCAGCCGAGAGGTGCCGTGCATCAGCAGCCTAGCTGCTAACGCATGCCACCTTTCATGCCTCTTTTTCCCATTTTCCTATTAATATATAATGTATCTTTTATTTATTATATTTTATACTTACTATAGTCCAACATGGAGTGAAAAATCCACCTAATGTCCCCCGTCGGCACAGCCGCCAAATCAAATTTGTCCAAGTCCTCCTTGGCTGCTGAATTTTCCCATACTATCATATAGCTGCTACCGTGGGGTTTTGAGGGTCATTTTGGTTCTCTAAATTTTTCTAAGTGTGGGGAGGGTCTTATACACATAATACCCCATGTGTGTGACCACTGTTTCCTTAGAAATTTGGCAAAAATGGCTACCAATAGCAGTTTTTGTCAACCAGAGTGAAAATTTTTATTTTGTCTATTATCTTGAAGGATTTAATTTAAGGTATTCGGGTATGCATTGGTAAAATTTTTAGGACATGAAAACTTACTATAGACACTAAAGATCGTCTAGTATTAATGTCGTCCCAAACTGAATTTCTTATCATCTCCCGATTTACATCCCTGGCTTTCGAGCTTGAAGAAAAATTTAAAAGACCAGGTGTCGGGGTTTTTGGAAACGAATACATGGGTAGTTAGTCTACTTGTTAATGATCAATTGGGATTATTTACCTCAAAATCCGGATTGCCTAACACATCCAGAATTAATTCGTGGCTTTAGGTTCAAAAATTAAATTAACGGAATCGGGCTTGAGTATACAAAAAAATTAAGACATAGGAGGCTAGGATATTTGTCAAAGACTATTTTGAATTAATTTCATCATAATCTGAATTACATAAGTTATCCCGAATTATATTCCTTGTTTACGGGATTGCAGCCTTTACACAACGTCCTCAAGTTGCAACTATGCAAGGTCCGTTGTTGATGGTCCATCATCCGTCTTGGTTTGATCCTGGTTGCCCCTTGGGCACCTCGCCTGTTTGGGTTGCAAGTGACCAAAGACTCTTAATTCTTAAGTTGGACCATCTTTTCTTTATTAGGACGAGGTCGTAGTGGGGAGCGGACCAGGCAGTTTCTTGGTGCCTTCCTCGGATCTGCACCGTTGTGCTTCCTCCAACTCCCCCATCTTGTGGGGAGGATGCGGCCTTCAAGATGCTGAGAGGGTCCTGGCCTTCAACTAGTTCAACAAGGCCAGTGGACTCGGACGAACGTTCATTCGTAGTCGTTGGACATTGTGAAGAACTTTTTCGCAGCTAAGGGGCGGCTAATCATCATAGCGACGATGCTGATCTCGCCTTGGTCTCTTTCCTGGTGCTTGGATAGCGAGTTAGAACTTTCCCAAGGTGCGGGCCGCTTGACTCATTCCTTCTTAATGCCAAGGTGGACGCTCCGTCAACATAGGAATTGACCGCTACGCTTCCTTCAAATCTGTCCCTCTGAGCATGAAAGTTGTTTGGGGGCAGGAAGAGCCCCCAGCCATCGACATGTCGAGCGTGGGTAGCGCATCTCCCTAGCTACCACTGGGAGGTTGTCACTGGGGGAGGTATCATTTCTAATTCAGGTGTGCATTGGAGCATTGGTGTTGGTCATACTTATTTGGTTGGTGAGTGGTGGTCAACCTTTTACTCATTCCCCACATGTGGTGCCGATGATGCACCTCTGGTTCCAGGGTTATGGTACGGATTAGGAAGCCACTCGATATTTCACTATGAGTCGAATTGGAGCGGGTTCAGTCTCCATCACTGCTAACCCAAAACCTATACACCACAAACTATAAATAAGAGATCAAATAATTGGTGGGACTTACTCCCCGATTTATCTTCTAACGCTCAAGTTAGAAATCTTTCTTAAGAGATAGAAAAATGTAATAATGATACTAGATGATACAGGATTGCATGTTAATGGCAGACGTGAGAGGAGGATTAGCTACTATTGAGCACCCAACAGCGGGCGGTTTAGAGAAAAAAGGAGTACTGAGCACTTTTCCAATTATACGTGATCGGTGGCTCAATAGAGTTGTACTCGGTAGGGAGTGGCTTACTATAGACGCACTCTATAAGGAATGGAGTGGCCCACTATGGACGTACTTGGTAGGGAGTGGCTCACTATGGATGCACTCAGTGGGGAGTGGCTTTGTAAGCAGGAGGAAGAGCTATCCAAGGAGAGAACTCGGTTCTTCCTTTTTCTTCTTCTCTCTCTGATCCTTTTTTTTCCTTTTTCTGCTTCCTCTTTTCTCCCTCCTCTTCCTTCGGCCTCCTAGTGGTAAGAAGTATTTGTAATGTTTTGTGGGTGAAGATTTGGCTCTAAGGCCCATGATAGGTGTTGCCTTCGAGTTTGCTAGCCATTGGGGGGATGACAGGAGTCGCCTTTGTCAAACGTTGTCTTACTCTGCCGAGGAGGCCATGAGCGGTCTCTCAATCCAATCGTTAGATGGCTTCAGGTGGCGCTTTGCATACACATGCTCTGACTGCTCTATTGGCTGCCTACCTACCTAAGAGCCTTCTGGATTGATCTGTTTGGCTGTACTACTAGTTAGCGATTAACGCTTGTCCCCTTTGACATATCATGCCCTATGCCTCATTCTAATCGCTACTATGACCCATGGATTGGGTTGGATCAATCTCTTTACTGAGGGTCAATCGGCCGCTTATTAGGCACCTTGTTGCGTTGACGGTTGGGCATGGGTTGGATTTGCTCATAGTGTTATCGGACCCATCAGATTTAAATTTATTTTTTTATTTTTCTTTTATTGTTTGATATCCTGAACATTTTAATGTCTTCCGTTAAAATAATATATTTGTCAATTCATTCATATTCACTTAGCCATGATAGTGCTTTGGTGATTCCTAAATGATCCAAGTATAACAATCTTACTTGATTATAAAATAATAAAAAATGATGCATTCACGTACATCCAAACAATCTTACTTTGACGGCTAAATATAACAATTTAAAGGTATGCTTATATATTTAATGAGTAACACTAAACCTTAAGATGGTAATTTGGGCCATTAGTATCCCCATAAGGATTTCCCAATAGATTAAAAGTATTCTATATTAGTTTTTAGTAATGTATTAATGTTGCCATTATAAAATATTGTAGAAATTAAGCTATTCAATACACCCAATCACATAACCATAATAGTCATTCTATTTGATTTTTTATACAACTAGCCAAAATTTTCATACCGTAATGCATGTATTAATGATAGAAGTGTATTTTTCATTTTGGATCATTAAATCAAGTTCTAGAATATTAATGTCAAACTGAACTCATTCGTACCACTGGAAAAATTAATTCTATTATCAATTGAAATAGACAAAACTATCAAATCAAGCAATATATATATACAGAATCTTCTATAACAAAAAAATCATACTAATATTTTTGATTTTATAAT